>JAKSZT010000049.1:3589271-3602613 GCA_026826555.1 Tolypeutes matacus | reverse complement strand
ATGTTTGGGAAGCAGAGAAATAATTTTTACCAGAAATCAACTTCACCATCAATACCAACTTAATGGTGTGTTACATTCAATTTAATTCAGCCATCTCCGACTTTCTGAAACAATTACATATCGAGTCCGTTTCTCCTAGTTTATAGGTTAATCCAATTGGATAGTCTGGATATTTTGGAAAACTGCCGCAGCTCCTGACAGTGCCAGCAAAGGCTGCATTGGCAGGCGTGTGTCTCGACAGCACCAGAGGCGCAGGGCAGGCTGCTCTGTCCTCGGCGCCCCCCACCTGCCCTTGGTGGTTCTCTCCCTCTCTGCTTTTGGGGTCCTTGTTCCACTGCCTCCGTTAACCCCAGCCCCTTCCACACACACTCACATGCTCAGGCACACCCACACTTGGACATGCATGTCACACATATGCACATACACACGCGCGTGCACACCCACACACGTGCGTGCATGTCACATGTATGCACACGCTCATGCACACCCACATTTGTGCACACGTCACATGCACGCACAGGCTCGGGCACATGCACACGCACCTGCTCCTGCATGCACATCCACACACGCTGGGTTTTTACATTTTTAATTCCTCTTCTACTCTGATGTTCCTACCTTCATTCAGGGCTGGACTCTCCCTGTGCACCTACGCTCAGCTTCTCTGATACAGTCACCGACACACACGGATCTCTGTATAAACACAGCATCATTACCCGTAAAAAGTTAACTTATCGTCCAAGGGAGTTGCATAACCTCACAGGGCAGCTTATTCCTCTCTAGAAGCAAGTTTACTGATAAGGTCAAAGTAGTGTTTTCTTGCTTCACTGTAGATGACGCAGCAGAATTTTGGTTTGTGTCCTTGGCCCCTGCCAGGAAAAGGAAACTTTCTGGGAGACTTATCTCACTTTACACAACATGAGTTTGTTAAAAAAAAAAATTCTTTGAGTGTTCTTTTAATGCCTGTTTTATTGGAATAATATTCTTCAAATCCAGATCTTGCCGAGCCCCCCACAGGGTGAGGGGCTGATAGTTGAGGAGAGGGGCACTCCCCCTGCCACGGAGCCCTGCAGGTCGGGCTGCTGGAGGCGCGGTGGGCACAGAGGCCGCACTGCGCAGCTCGGGGTGCGAGGGACAAAGCTCTCCTTGGTATTGAGTGTCCTTAAACCTACAGCGGCTCCACTGCAAACGACGATGCCCAAACCCAACACGGTACTGGGTTGAAAACGTGGATGCATCCATAATTAACACTCAACATCCGTTAGCTAAAGCCCCCTCAGGCTGCTCACCATCACAGCTTCCTACTGAAACCCTACTGAGCCTTCAGAAAAGCTGCACAGCATTTACTGGACAGGTAGATGCTCTTATTCCCGTATGGCCCATGAAGGAACGGACGTCGCGGTTACCATTTCTGCCCAAGGCTGCAAGGCTTAAGAGTGGCAGAGCCGAGATTTGGACCCTGGGCTGGTTTGAGTCTTTATGGGCCCCAGAAAACTCAGCTAAGTCACTCCTGTCCATGAGAGCCTCCTGCTTGTGGGGCCTCTGGGTTAGAGTCAGTGAGGTACCTGCCTCTTGATGAGATGGCTTCAGTGAAGGGCCTTTGATGACAACGGTACACCTGAGACTGACTATAGGGATTAGCTCACGTGACCTTGGGGATTGGCAAATTCGAATTCCATAGGGCAGGCCACAAGCTGAAAACTCTGGATGAAGGTTTTCAGTGAAGTCCCCAGGAGAAGCTGGCTGGCTGAAGGAGAGGTAGAAATGCTCCCTTCTGACTGCTGACATCACCTCTTCTCCCTTTAAGGCCTTCAACTGATGGGATGAGACTTCTCTCATTCCTCTGTTGATTGCTGATGTAAACAGCCCAAGATGCAATCAACTGACTAATAATTTAAGTCCGCAAATTAACCTCACAGTAACAAACAGGCCCGTGCTTGCTTGATCAAACAACTGGAAACCATCACCTGGCCAAGTTGACACATGAACTTAACCATCACATCTGCTATTTTTTTTTTTTTGCCTCTTATTTCAGGGTAAAGATTAATGAGGTAATAAAAACTATGATGATATTATCCTTTAAAGGGTTCACACCTTCACTGTGCTCAATCGCCTGGAATGCTTATCCATACTCAGAGGGAAAATAAAATGAAAATAGAATCTACATCAAATTAAACACAGAGAAAGATTAGGAAAATAAGACCCAAAGATTCTGATATGTAAAAGAACAATGGGGTGAAAGTTACTAGCAAATCAACAGGAAAGAATCTATTACAGTCACAAATTTTGACTCATCTGATGAATGTCCCCTGATGTCTGAGATTTGAATTATTTTAATGGCCACTAAAGGAGAATACACACTGACAAATGAATGTATTCAGCAAATTCATTTAACAAATATTTATTGAGTGTCTTCCCTTACCAAGCAATATGAAAAGTGTCAAGAAACAAAAAAGAGAGGGAAAATAAGTATGGTCCCCGCCTGCACAGAGCTTATAGTTTAGTGGGGGAAATAGTCATCTGCCAAATATTTATGCAAAAGTCAATATAATTGAAAACTGTGATGTATTGCCCAAGACACATTCAGTGGCAAGTAACAAATTCCAACTCAAAATTGGGACTTTCTGGTTTATGCCATTGGGAAGTCCAAGATTACCTGTAGATAGCGTTAGATGTGTATCTTCCCTATGCAACAATCCCAAAAGAATAAAAAGAGCTTCTCTCTTCCAGGACATGTATGAAACATCGAGGGAAGAACTGATTGGTCTGAGGCCTAAGGCCTTCAGGCACTTTGCTAAGAGTCACAGAGAAGAACAGAGCCACAGGGAGGAATTCCCCAAGTGACGGGAGCATGCTGTTTCCTGAGAAGGGATAAGAGACACTGGGCAGATAAAAATATCAGACACTCCACGTGATTATCATGGGGGAAATGAAGAACGCTAGAGAATGTTTCAAGAAAAACAGTAAGTAAATCAATCAACCACACAGTAAATAAGCAAATACTTAATGAAAAGGGTGAGCAAAGCAGGCTTTGAGAATAGGAAAGTTTTGGCTGCTGACCAAAACTGCTGTGCAGGTGAACAGGGATCCCATTCGAGACCCTGAGAGGCTGATCTCACATCCCTCTGGTGGTACTAATGGACCTTTTAGAATCTCACAGTGAAAGAATGTTTCAAAGGCTGCCCAGGTATTTGTATTTCAGTCTTTCAGATGTCTGGTGCATCTCCCAGTTGTCCCTTTAACCCTGAGCTCCCTGGAAAGCTGTTCATGCACATTTCATGGGTCTCTCTCTGAATTCTTTTCCCTTTATTGTTCATCCACTTATCTTTTTTAAATCTGGAATTATCTCCAGAGAATGAAATTACCCAATTTTATTATTGTATCAGACAATCCAAGTTACTGGGTTATAAATCATGTGCAGAAATAAAATCTTTATAGCCTTTGCAAGTTATTCAAATTGACAAAGTTCAGAAACCTTTAAAACTACTTTTGCTAAGAACAGTTAAAGAAACCTTTCTTGGATCTTCCTAGCTTAGAAAAGGATTTGCTCGTTTGTAAGAAAACATCACTTGTGAGTTCTCTGCCCCACACAAGCCCACAGCCATCTAAGCATGTGACAAATTCCCTAACTCTGAAGTCACTCCATTCCGGCTTGTCTATACATTTGGTCATTGATATTCAAATCCAAGGCATCATACTGCAGAAATCATGATTCTGAAATTTTGCCCAAAGAAATACATAGAAATAAGGTATAACCAGAACTCTTTGCCTGGATGATAAACCTCAACAAATCCAAACTACGATCACACAGGCAGCGTACTAGCAAGATTCGGTCGACGGACCACTCCTCAGAGCAGGCTTCCTATCCTGGAGCGACTGACGCAGGAGTGGGCCAGGTGGGCCCCGACCTCCAGCAGCTCCGGTCAGCACAGGTGCAGGGAGTTCTGCTGCCTCCATCAGGGTCACGACGCACAGGTGTGGGGTGCGCCTTGGGCGAGATACCTGCCCCGACCGTGGTATCTCGTGGGAGACACTAACACGTGACTCAGACTCAATGTCCTGTCCAGGCCGAGGCCCAAAGGACGGATGCCAGTCGAGAAGAAGATGGGGTGCTCGAGAAGGGGGATGTCACCTGCAAAGCTTCAGAGGGAGAGGCGTGGGGGGGCCCAGGAGGCGAAGACTCCGCTCAGCCAGGGCCTCACCCGCCCCCAGGCATCGGGAAGGCCGGGGGGGTCTGTGCAGAGGAGCCACGGGGCCAGGCCTGCCTTCAGGAGGAAAGAACGGGTTCCAGGAGAAAACCCTGGCAGGGTGGGAAGCTGCTGGAACAACTGGGCTAGAAAGGGGAGGCTGGAGCCAGGACCACTGGAGTGGACGGGGAAAAGCAGTCTGAAGTCAAACACCAGGGCTGAGTTAAAAAGCTCCGCTCCTTACTGGCTGCGCTGATTTTACAAACCGCTCCTCCTAAAACAGTTTGTCAAAACCAAGATTGCACAAACCTGGCTTCCCTGCAGACTACCATCTGCAGAATGACTTTGAATCACGCTTGTTTTTAAAAATATCTGAAATGAGAGCAGATGTTAAAACGATAAAGAAGGCTAAATAACAAAGAAATAAAACAGGCTGCCTGGCTTGTCTAGTCACTCCTGCATAAAAAATGCCCAGAGCTGGACTCACGAGTTCAGAGCAGCAGTCGGCCAGAAGCTGCGCTGAGCACAAAGGGAAGTCAGGATTTCCAAGTAAAGCCAACTGTAAGCCTCTAATTTTTTAATAAATGCCTGCAGCCTAAATAAAACAATAAATCTATTATCTTTAGAATGGCAGCATCTTGTGATGTTTGCTCTCTTCCCATGTAAATCTGTCCTAGGATTGACATTAATTAGCTAAACAGCAAACATCAGGGAGAATCCTAAATCCAGGGGCTTTCACCATTGTCAGCAGGGCTATTTCCTAAGCAGCAGCCAACTGAAAAGCTGGGAACTGCTATGCAAGTCTCAAGACGAGGCTAAAGGGGCGCCATGCCATCCGACGATTTCCAGGTGAGATTAGCTGGCACTCAGAAGTTAGGAAGTAACATTCCTTTCCTTGATATGTCCGTTTTAGTTAACTATGCTTTCCCCAGGTATTTTCTGTTGCTGTGATCAGGAAAACAGCTGTAGCCTTGAGCCAGGGAAATCATTTGCACTGAAAAAGGTCATTGCCAAAGAGCCACTATTAACTATTTTGTTAGGAGGCTCAGCGGTACTTGCTCTATTAGATCTTGTAGAAAGGAATCTCATCTCCTCCAAGTTGTTTTAGAGATTGAATTCTTTGCAAAATGATCCAGAGATTTGACGTGACTTCAATCAAAAGCTCAACAGAGTATTTAGTGAAACCTGAAAAGTTTCTTCTGAAACGTCTGTGGAAGAGCCTAGCGCCCCCCAGAAGGGCCCAGGCACTCCTGAAGGTCGACCAGCAGGTCGGCTGTGCCCCATCCCATAGAAAGGCCTCCTGGAAACCTGCTGTAGTTAGGACAGGCAGATAGCGGCACAGGGATAAGTAACGGGAGTTGTTTTGTTTTTGCTTTTTTCCCCTTTATCTTTGAAATAGTTCATATTGGAAAACCTAGTAGGGTTTATCCCAGGAATTATCTGCTATAGAACATTCACAAACCCAATAATCCACAAATTCTACCTCTAAATATGCTGAAGTAACAAGGATGTGCCCAGCACGGACGTCACCCAGCTTCGATTAGCCATTGATGGGAGAGTGCAGCAATCAATTGTGAGACAAGGCCCAGCACAAGTCTGCGTAATTGCTAAAAGTGGAATAGCAAATAATAGGGATTTTTACACAATGCAGCCTCAACCAAAATTGTTTCTTGACATATATCCATCAGTACCTTTTATAAGACTTGCCATATTAAGATATTTTATCACAATTTTCTGATATTTGCCGATTTCCTGTATCTTCTGATTTTTACCATACTGCATGTCAAGCAAAAACTTTGATAAAATATATTTAATTTGAATAAAAGATAAAAAAAGATTTTACAATCCTCTTATGTAAAATGTTAAAATTCGAGCTATGAATCAAAACAGACACAAATATACATTATGCAAGACATAGAATATCCTATGATGTTAAGCAGCACATAAAAATAAAACACGGAACATTAACTCTGTAATCATTTCCCACGCACTCTTTCAGGAATATTTTGCACTGCAGAATCCATCGATGTAACTGATGGACAGTCCTTTCTAGATGTAGTAAAGGAAATGACAGCAGAAGGCAACAGGCAGCCGAAAGAAATCAGATCAGATCACAGGCTTGCATCCAGCCACAGCTGCAATTAAGGCCAGTCGGCCTTTCAACCCGAAAAATGAACGAGACACACCAACTCAGTAATCAGCTCGCCAGGGTCAGTGGAAGCCATAGTCTAGCTTGGCCTTTTGGAGAGAGTCAAGCCAGGATGCACAGCAGACTCAGCATGCTCACACCTACCACGAACGAAAAGGCAGTCCCACAAGTCAAGCAAATTATTATTTGAAGATCACGTTCTAAAATGAAAAAGTCTGCCTATCTTTAGTCCCATTTCAGACTTAGGGAAATATATATTTTATTGGATGTTCAAGTTATGGTTTCAGAGAGAAAAGGTTGGGAGCAGCTGCTACAACAGATACGTATGCATACCAAAGAGTATTACTGGGATCCAAGCAACCGACTGCACGTGGAACATTCCAGATTCCAGCTGGACCAAAGAAATGTAAATAAGCCAGGGTGCACTTACCAGCATCACACTTAAACAGAATGCATCAACTTTAGGCTTCTCCTACCACTGAACACCCTAAAGAATCAGTGGAAAGTTGATTTCAAATACTCTGATTTTCAGGCAGTTTATCCGCAGGGCAGAACTCTTCATGCACTCTCGACAGTCTCAGAGCCCCAGTGAGCTGCACACCATACCTGCAGGAGGAGACCTTAAGCTTTGGCGCTTCTAGGGAAAAATTCCAATTAAAGAGCGAAAAAGAATAAGCCGGAACTGGGGGCAGAGGGAGGAGGGACCAAGCAATGAGATTCCAGAAGACTAAACTGCAAGTCAGTCTACAGCTGCCTGCAGGGCTCCCTCTTGTCTGTCTCAGGCCTGGGGCAGAAACAGCACGGACAGCTTGTTTGGATCTGGAACGGAACATAAAGGAGGATGGAGAAGGCTCCCGAGTCGGTGGCCCTGGAGGAGGGGGTAAAAGTCTGGGTTTCAAGTAAGGGTACCCAGGGCCCAGGCCCACATTCATATCGGCAGACTTCAACAGGTCATCCGAATTCGAGATCCACAGCCCTGGCAAGACCTCTCATTCTATTCAGATCTGCAAATCTGCACCATCCTCCCCCCTCTGAGCGCCTAATCTTCATTAAAGAGGGGCAAATAAAACGAGAGAACAGAAATGCAGCCTGCTCTGCGTCTGCTCACTGCCCATGGAGAATGCTCTAAACTCTCTCTCCCCTTCTCAGATATTGTTTTCTTAATTTGGCCAAGCAGTAGATGACACAATTAATCGTGGGGGAAGCTGTCTTACAAAGCAGCCCTCCTCCGTCCTGGGAGCAGGGGGAGGGGGTGCCTCTCTGGAACCACAAGGAGAAGATCTGTCAGAAGGGACCTGGCCGGGGGTCACTGAAGCTTTAGGAAGAAGCTGAGAATCAAGCCAAAGCACTGGAACTGGCCAGGCAGTGAGATGCTGACGAGCCGTTTATGGCTCCATAACTTGTGCTTGTGGTGATCGCTTTGTTTTTGCTCATTTCTTGTCTCTAAAACAAACACAAGATGCGAGTGATGTGAAGAAAGTTGGCAGAGCAGATGAGATGAAGACACAGGGAGGCCAGGACTCAAACCCGAGGCCGGGGGACTTGTCTGCTTGTGCTGTGTGTTCTGAGCTTCCCAGAAGCTCAATTTTAAAAGGTGGCATGTCTGGGCATGATGCCCGCCGTTCAGAAGATGAGAACAAACCGGCTCAAGAGAAGAGCGGCTGTCACCGAGACGTGGCGCGTCCTCTCTGGGCCGCTCGGGGAACCGCCTTGTCCTCGAGCTCTGCCCTAGGAGGGCTCCCAGGACAAGCTGCCGAGGCTGCCTTCCGGAACCTCCCTCAGCACAGGCTGATTGGCCTGAGTCCAGAACATCTCAGTTCAAAGGCAGTTCCTCAAAGGGTCATTTAATAATCCTCATCCCCACTGAAAATAGAATGCCAATCCCACCACAAATGTATATGTGTGTATAGGTATGTATATACATGCATATGCCTGTCTGCATTGACATACATACACGTGTATATGTGTGGGGACATGGGCAAATGTGCATATGTATACACATGTTTATATGTGTATGTGTGTATATGTGTGCACGGGTCTATGCATACACATGAGTGCATGTGCATATGTGCGTGTGTGTGGACATGGAAAGGAAGGGCCAGAGGAGTGGCAAATGTGCAAATGTGTATATTGTATACATGTTTATATGGGTATGTGTGTAGGCGTGTATATATGTACATGTGTGTATGCATATACACGAGTACCTGTGTATACATGTGTGGGCATGGGCTAATGTTTATAGTCTGTATGTGTGTATGTGTATGTGTGTATATGTGTGCATGGGTCTATGCATACATATGAGTACATGCGTGTGTACATATATGTGTGGACATGGACAGATGTGTGTATGTGTATATGTGTTTATGTGTGTATGTGTGCATGTACATGGGTCTATGCATACACCTGAGTACATGTGTGTATACATGTATACACGTGTGGGCACGGGCTAATGTGTGTGTGTATAGTGTGTGTGTGTGTACGTGCACACACATGCTGTAAGTCAAGGTATGCAATTAAGAACGTAAGCGAATCAGAAGCCGATAGAGTGGAATGGTGACATGTACTCTTGGAAACGTCATCTCATCGACAACAGAAGTTCCAAGGTGAGCGCCGTCTGCCACGGCACCCGGATGTCTTATCTATGGAAGAGTCATAAATAGTCACAGGGATGCCCAAGTCCCCCAGGGTGAGCCCCAGGTCCAGCTTAACTCCTCCTGCCCATTTCTGTCCCACGGCTACCTGTGGCACACCTGTGGGTAGATGTCGTGGGGGGTTCAGAAAGGAAGGCCAGAGACCCTCACCTCGAGATCTTGGGGTCTAATAGGACATATGAGGAGACTGGGAAAGGACAAAGCCCCGGCTCGCGGGTGAGGGCCCACCTGCTGCCTGAGATAAGCCTGGAAGGTCAAGGAGAACGGGAGGGGGGGTGGACTTGGGAAAGGAAGGGCCAGAGGAGTGGCAAAGGGGGTCTCACTGGGCACATATTCGGAGATCTGGGGGCCTCATCTGGGGTGAGCTGGGAAGGTCAGAGGCAGGTTGAAGCCGTGAGGCAAAAGTCCTGAAGGTCAAGGTGAAGAGGCTGTGGGGAACCGCTGCAGACTGAGGAGCTCAGGGCCACAGTGACTGCAAATGCACCCACTGGCTTAAATCACGCTGCTTCTGCAATGGGAGATGCCACAAAACCAATGGAAAAGAACACAATTTCCTAATTCTCCGCCTGAGGGGAGCCGATTCTCACAGAGAAGAAAACCGCTTGGGGCAAAGTGGAATCATCCGTTTCCAAGTTTTACTTAAGCACATTCTCTCTGCCAAGTGTCTCTTTCTGAAGAACAAACCTAACCAACAAGTAAACTGCACTAATTCTAACAGTTCCAAACCTCTAGGCAGCTCTCCATGAACCAAAAACCTTACGACTGATAGAAATTTTCTAGATCACACTAAATACCCAACTTACCCTACCTCAGGCTTCAACTTTTATCTATTCTCTAAAGGAAAAAGACTCTTACATTTTGTACTTTTAAAAATGTTGTATGCAGTCCCAAGTCATACACTGATAGATGAAAAATAATTGCACTCTCATTTGTCCAGCAATCCTTTTCTCGATGTATATATTCAAACAGTTAGAAATCTTAAAACCACTGGCAGAATGTACCAAAAAGACATCCATTTCAAAAGCTCTAAAAGTTAGTTAATATTTCAAACTAAGTTTTTGAACGCCAATGTAAGCAGAAAATAACAGAAAAAAATATCCAGTCAGAGAAGGAACAACCAAAACAAGCAATGATCTGCTACATAAATACATAAACTACCTGTATCTGGAATTTAGCCACATTAGAAAGCTTTTAAAAAGTGAAAATTCCCCATGGCCCTAAATACTTCTATCTAGTGATAATGGGTCTTTGGTTATATTAAGTCACATTAAAGAGTCATAATTAGGTCAACATTTTCTGACATATTTTAGGCTTCTGTTCTTCATTCAAATGTTAAAATTCCTCTAGACATCAATACATTTTTATCTTTAGAAATTGTTACTAAACTGTTTTTCAATCAGTTAAGGTTACATGAGTGAATCCAGAAAAATACCAAGATGATTTTGAATTTACGAAATTTCAAATTACTCTAAGCCTGTTTTTCTCTGCGTAATGGTGTTCAGACATACGAGTTAGCATGGGCAAGTACTCTTCAGAGATGCAGAGAAATTTTACCTACAACTTTAAAAACAGACAAAATATTTTAATTCCTTGGAAATTCCTCAGTAATTTGTTCATAATCAGAAATGAGGCAAAAGAAGATATTTTGTTTACTCCACTGGATTCATTTCACTACAACCATGTATTCAAAGTATAGCTCTTTACATGTAGAAGTGCAATATAAATCTTGAATGAAATAATACTTATTTGATTCATTTCAATACAAATCCAGAAATGTTTTAAAAATGATTATTTAATATATGTATATATATATATAAATAACATTTTTGTAAGCAAATACACATATATGCATATATATTTATATATCATTTTACAAATGTTTGTATGTATTGTGAGAATTTTGATTTTTACCCATAATAAAAAAAAAAAAAAAATGATTATTTAAAACTGCCACCTATATTTGACAGTAAGTTGAAATCTCCAACAAATATTTGACATAGGAAAAACAAAATATTGCCCATCATTATTTGGAGAGATTTGGAAAAGAATGGAAGGAATAAAAGAAATTAGCAGTTTCTCTGCCCTCTGGTGGCAGTGAAGTCAACTGCATGGCTTACTAAAGTAATACATAATAAAATGTCCCTGTTACGAAATCAGACTTCTTTTTCTGTGCCAAAATGTCTGTAATAAAAATCCCGATTGCTACGTGCCAGATTTCAAGATTTTTGGACTTTTTGTTTATAGTTTTCCATACTGAAATTCTATAGATGATTTTACAAAGAAAATTCTACTTCTTCGGTTTAATTTTATTGTAGTTTATTTCTTCAGTAGTTTAACCCTTTAAATCGAAGTTTTCTCCATAAAACTATAGAGATTGATGTCTCAGAAGAGGCTGCTTCAGTTTGCAATAAAATCTTCAAATATTTGGCAAGAATTTTAGAAATATTCCTGTTTAACTTAATCTTATAAGCATATGGATTTCTAGAGCAGAAATATTGCAATAGCTTAAAGTGCCAGGTATTTTTACACTGGATAATTTGGTATTTTATAGTCACTCAGTTCTTAGAACAGACTGAATTCCATCCTAAACCTGGGAGCTCAGAGTGGCAAATATATTTTATATATATATATATATATTCTTTTCTCAGTAACATATTATTTACTTTAAACATTCAAAAATAATAATAATAAACATTTGCTGACCTTTTATATTTTACTGTAAATGTATCATTTGTTTCTGGTGCCAAGGAAGTTTTTAAATAAGCAACCTGAGGTGGGTTTTGGCCCACATTCCCCTAAAGTCCCTTGTGATGAAGTAAATTGCTTTCTTTAAGCATTTATTTATTCCAAGCAAATGCCGAGGCAAATTGCTATCGCACCCCTTTAATAAGTGTGTTCCTTCCAATCCTGACAAAATTAATGTCTTCTCGATCAATGAAATGCATCAGGGAACTGAACAGAAAGTACAGTCCACTGCCATCTATGACACCTACTTAATAACAGCCTATGTCAATTTAAGCCGAAAAATGACAAAAGACAAATTTGCATCTTACTGTAAAGGGTTGCCTTCTTTTTGCCCCACCTTCCAGAACCCACACACCTTGATCATAAATACCTAAATACTGGAGGGCAGCATCAGCCTCTGCTTTCTCCATAAGAACTTAGACCAGGGACAGGCAGCTTTGGGCTGGGTTCTAGGTCTCCCCTCGGTAATGCTCTTGACTTCTTTAAGAGTCACCCTACCTGGATCCCAGGTGCCCTCCCAGTCTCTTGCAGCTGTGACTCTCCCGTTTGGGGACTGGGGAAAGACGCAGGGTTTCTGAGGTCGCATTCACCACCGTCGCCTCCCTCAGGTTTGACACACTGGCACGCGCGCACACACACACACTAACGCACACCCTAAGGATTCCACCCAGAAAGTTTCCCTTTCCTTTCTGCTGCTCCCCCCACCCCACCCCACCCCGCGCCCAAGTGTTTTTGGCTCGTTTCATCTCCTCTTGAAGTCTACCCAGATGTCTACCGGTCTCTCACTGCCGGCTTCTCACTTGCCTCCCCGAGGGCGGAGGAGGGCAGCCGGCGCGGGGTGGCACCGGCAGGGTCCCGGGCGCAGCTCCCCGCGGAGGGCGCACCTGGCCGGAGCAGCCTCCGGAGGGCGGAGGCCGGGGCCAGCGGGTCAACCCGGGCCCTCGGAGGGAGCGCGGCCCTGCTCTGGCCGGGCGGCCACACTGGTCCCGGCAGGACCTCGGCGCGAAGGCAGGTCTCCGAGCCGCGCCCTCCCCACCCGGCCACCGCCTGCCCTCCCCTGCGCCCCCGCCAGCAGACCAGACGGCGACCAAGAGCACGGGGTGGGCGGGGTCCAGGGGAGGGAGAGGGAGACCCCCGCCGGTCCCCCACCGCCCGGCGCGCCCCCTGGCCAGTGTGCCCGAGACGCCGGGCCGCGCGCGGGGCGAGCGAGGGGCAGCCCCGGCCAGGTGTCTCCAGGGGGGAGGCGCCGGTCCCACCCGCAGCCCGAACCCCTCCAGAGACCCCGAGCCCCGCCTGCCTGCCCCGCCGCCCAGGCGGGAGCCCAAGTGTCCCCGAAAGGCCCCCGCGCCAACTTTCCCGCGGGCGGCGCCGGGCCGCGCGCTTACCGTGCAGCGACCCGCCGGGCTCCCCGCCGGCCAGCTGACAGCGGTCCAGGAGCAAGTGGCACAGGAGCAGCACGCCGGCCGCGGCCACCTCGGCCCGCGGGGACCGCGCCATGCCGCGCCCGGCTCTCCCCGAGGCCGCCCCCGGGCCGGCCGGGTCCAGGCGCCCGGCTCCCGGCTCCCGGCTCCCGGCTCTCGGCGCCGCCCGGCAGCGCCCCGGGGCCGCCGCGG
>JAKSZT010000049.1:3573713-3588871 GCA_026826555.1 Tolypeutes matacus | reverse complement strand
CGCCACCCCGGCACCCGGGAGGGGAGGGGATGCGGGCGGGCCCCCGAGGGTCGGGGCCGCGTCCCGGGACCCCCGCACGGCGCACGCACCCACCTGCCCCTCGGCCCCGCGCGCCCGACTGTGGGCATCGCCGGCCGCGGGGCCTTCCCGGGCGCGAACGGGTTAACCGCCGCTCGCCCGGCCCCGGAGGGCTAGGGGCGGGCGGGGGGCTGAGAAAGGCCGCGGACGCGGGGCCTGCCCCCCGCCTGCGCCGCCCCTCGGACCCGGGCCCCGGCCCGCGCGGGAGGGGAGAGGCGGCGCCGCAGCCAGGCGCGCCCCGCGGTGGAGGGTCTGCGGGAGAAGGCCGGGCTTGGAGAAACGCGAGCCCCCTGGATTTCCCACCGGGGTCTCCCCGCTCGCCCCCCAGTTTGCTTTTGTGTTTTTAACTCGCGGGTCGGCTTGGGGTTAACCCTTCCCAGCCCTCTCATTAGCTGCCATCTTATTTCCATACAGCTAACCCGCTTCGAAGGGGAGGGACACAAAGAAGGGCAGCCAGGCGCGGGGGGCCCGAGTGCAGAGTCCAGAGCCGGCCGCCCGGGCCGGACTCCCCCTCCCACTTAATAACTAAGCGGCTTTGAGCAATTTTCTTTATCCCCCGGCGCCTCAATTCCCCATCCATCAAATGGGGATAGTGAGGGTCGCGCCCTTAAAAGGTTTTTGCAATGAATCCCTGAGTTAATACCGTATTGATAAAGACTTTAGAGCAGTGCCTGGCACGAAGTAAAGGACTTTGTAAGGGTTTCTTCCGAGAGAGAACCATTGATCAAGTGGAAACCTTGATTAATGTTTAATCAACGTGCTAGATTCAAAAAGTCTCTGCCTCTTCCTGCCCCTTGCATTCAGCTGTCCGCAGAGTCTCTGGATGCCCCGCCACGGGCTTCTGTTCTTGGAAGCTGGTCTGCAGAGTCACACTACTCTGTGAGTTTGAGGTCAAGAGCAGGCTTCTCTCATGGCTACTTAGCTGGGGAGAAAAGAGAAGCACATACAGTAATGTTTGTCTCCCAGTCGGAGATATTCTATTTGCTTTTTATTTCAGCAAAGAAAATGCCAAATGCATAAGCATGTCTTGCACAACCTCTTTGTTATGCCAAGACCCTTCTTCTCCTCTGGGCCTGCCCCCATCTGCTGGCTCTTCTTCCCACCCCAAGCCCACCCCCACCATACTTAGGACACCGGTTTTGTTGGTTTCTGTTCAATCAGGAGTGGGTAATTACTGTTTCCTACTTAACGTCACTTCTGGTTTCAGTACCTGGGATACTTATCTGTTCAACATGAAGTTTGAAAACTAAGTCTTTTAATCAAAACTTGATAGTAGTTTAATTGATGCTGACGTTTTATCTGTGTCCCTGGGAAAGCGTTCTAAGCAGGCCGTACAGCTCCCCTTTCCATTGGATGCCACATGGGGAGCCACCCTGCCCACACTAGGTAAAGAAAACACCTTTTAGCCTGAGGTATTTCTCTTTATATTTACCATAGAAAAGTGAACATTTCCTATTCCTCTGAAAAGAAGTATGTCCCCCATCTCTCCCTAGTATCATTTGAATTCTTTTTCCCCTATTGGTATGCATGCAAATTTGCAGTGTTTATTGTCCTTGTTCTTAGTGACACTCCTGATCAAAGCTACATATGTTTATAAGTGGAAATATGAAATTGACAAGGCACTGAGCAGTAACTCAGACTAGGGTGGTGCGTGTTGCCTCACTCCTGCTGTCTAATTGTATTGTTTACTCCTATCTCCATCTTGTCCTGCAGAGCCACCCACAGAGAAAACAAATGTAAGCATTGGAAGAAGATGCAGCTATGCAGAACTCAATCATGATGATTTCCTGTCCAGAAATAAGTAAAAATGAGCATCATCGAATCTCTCCCAGTAAAATAAACTTAGGCTTTGACACTCTGCCTTAAATGTTGACCAATAATTATTTGAAAAAAAATTTTTTGCCTTTACATTGTAGCATGCAGAAAATGAATAAAATGCACGTAGGGTACTATGTTCAGAGTGAAATGGACAGTTGATTGCCCACATAATCCAGCTACTTAAAAAGGGTGTGCTTTGGGGCTGAATTATTTGAGTTTGTCATACACATTCACCACAATTGCTGAATTGTCTATTTCAATTTATTGGTGAGAAATTAAGCCGTTTGTAGCATTTCAACTTCCATTTACACGATAGAGGAATTGTAATGAGTGGGAGTTTGCTTCTGTTTCCTATAGAGATGGGAAAAGAGTTGCTACTTCTCTTGCGCACTGGCTTGATTTCAGCTCATTTCAGAAGGAATGAATCAGGAGGAGCAGGCGAGGAGCAGTTGTGTTCCCTCCGGTGGCAGGCAGACCTGAGCCCCTGAGCTGGCGTCTGCGCTAGGCTTCAAACCTGCTCGCAATCCCCTCTCTCCACCGTCCTTAAGAGGGAGCTTCGCACGTTCGGGGCGCAGCACCACCTGCATGAAAGGACTTTGTCCGACCCGTGCCGCCCCATCTCTGACTCTGACAACGCCCGGATCTGTCCTCGATTGGAACTTGCCGAACAGCTTGATCAAGAAAACAGAATGTCGAGATGCGGCGTAGAGCGTGGGGTGCGCAGAGTTTGTTCTCATCTATGGTTTATTATGACTTCAGGAAGTCATTTTGGTCCATTGTAATGGCATTTGTGAAAACTTTCCTTTTCTGTCAGATAATGGGAAATTCCTATTCGTGGGTTCCTTTTAGTCAGTCCTTCTAGTACGACCTTTTCATCT
Organism: Tolypeutes matacus; assembly: GCA_026826555.1. Classification (NCBI taxonomy): domain Eukaryota; kingdom Metazoa; phylum Chordata; class Mammalia; order Cingulata; family Chlamyphoridae; genus Tolypeutes; species Tolypeutes matacus. The sequence continues at coordinate 3,586,097 of JAKSZT010000049.1, read as the reverse complement.
AGGTCTGCGGCATTTCCTCTCCCTCCTCATTTAATAGGGCTATTTGCTGACCTCTGTACACAATTACAAGTCTCATCTGTTCATTTCGGCTGACTTCTGCTCTCAGAATCAACCGGGATTTTATTGTACTGTTGATGGAAATTTCAGCTCTTTGCTCTTTATCACTTGCAGTAGAAAATTTCATGAATAGAGTGTTTTTTAAAAATAATTTATTCAGGTGAAATTCACATCACATAAAATTAGCCATTTTAGAGTGAACAGTTGTGTGTGACACGTTGTTGTGGAAACACCGCCCCTGTCCAGTTCAAAACATTCCATCATTCCAAAGCAAGCCCACTACCCATTCAGCATTTTCTCCCTATTTCCTTCTCCCATCAGTTCCTGGCAACTACCGGTCTGATTTGCAGTCTGTCTGGATTCATACAGTTTGTGATGTTTTGTGTCTGGCTTCTTTCACTTAAAATAACATTTTAGGGATTCATCCATTTTGTAGCATGTATCAGTACTTCAGTCCTTTTTATGGTTGGATTATATCCCATTATATGTAGATACCACAATTAGTTTACCCATTCATCCATCAATGGACATTTGGGCTGTTTCTACCCTTTTCTATTGTGAATAATGCATCTATAAATATGCAAGCATGTGTATTTATTTGAGAATCTGTTTTCAACTCGTTGGGGTTGTAGCATTTGTTACTGTTTATGAATTCCAAAAATAGATATTGGGTTATGTTTGTGAGCTGGTTTTTTCCTCTGGGCATATTAGATTATATTGGATTCAGAGGTTTCACTCTTACTTGATTGGGCCTCGTCAGCAGGATGTTGAGTCCCTGGCCCCTTGGTGGACAGGGGACTCACAGAGAAGCCACACGGCAGAGAAGGGAGGTTGGAGTTTTGATGCTGGACTTTTGATATTGGATCCCCAGGAAGTAAACACACAGGAGACTAACACAGAGGAATAGAGACTGCTCACAGACACAGCAGTGGCCCTGGGAAGAGAGACAAGCTGTTTGCCTGATAGTTTGCAGCTGCAGAGACCAGAAGCCTGAGCAGCTGAGTCCAGAGAGAAACGAGCCCTGGGAGAGGGACCAGACTTATCACAGCCTCCAGCTGATATTGGAAGAAGCTGGGACCACAGAGCCTTCGGAAGAAGAGGGAGGCTGAACCCTTGCAGACATCAGCAGACATCTTATTCCAACAAGTGGCAACAGACTTTGGTGAGGGAAGTAAATTACACTTTATGGCCTAGTAACTGTAAGCTTCTACCCCAAATAAATACCCTTTATAAAAGCCAACAGATTTCTGGTACTTTGCATCAGCATGTCTTTGGCTTAATAATACAGGGGTATATGCCCAGGAGAGGTATTGCTGCGTTATATGGTAAGTCTGTGTTTAACGTTTTGAGGAACCTCCAAACTGTTCTCCACAACCGCTGAACCATTTTGCATTTCCACCTGTAATGTAAAAGGGCTCTATTTCACCACATCCTCACCAACAATAGTTATTGTTTTTGTTATTATAGATGTCCTAGTAGGTGTGAAGTGCTGGCTTAATATGGTTTTGATTTGCATTTCTCTAATGACTAAAGATGCTAAGCATCTTTTCACGTGCTTATTGGCCATTTCTATATCTTCTTTGGAGAAATGTATATTCAAGTGTTTTACCCATTTTTAATTGGGTCCTTTGTCTTTTTGTTGTTGACTTGTAAGAGTTATTTATATATTCTTGATACTAGAATCTTAGAAGATGGATGAGATTTATTAGAGCTAGTTTCTTTATAGCATTGTTCAAGTCTTCTATCTCCTTCTTGATTGCATAAATTTGCCAGAGGTGCAAATATCAGAAAATGCATTGGCTTAAACAATAGGAATTTATTGTCCCATGGTTTGTAGGCAAAAGTCCAAAATCAAGGTCTGGACAGGCCATGCTTTCTCCCAGATCTGTAGCCTTCCATAGCTGGCTTGCTGCAGTCCTTTGAGTCTCTTGGCTTGCATCTCTGCCCTGTCACAGGGCCTCTACTTCTGCTGCTCACTATTCTGTGTCTCTGTCTAGATTCCCACTCCTTATAAGGAATTCAGCCATGCGGATTAAGGCCCATCCTGATTCAATCTGGTCTCATCTTAAGATCTTCAAAGATCCTATTCACAGACAAGTCCACACCTTAACCAATTATAACATCTTCAGAGATCCTATTTACAAATAGATTCACACCAAGAGGAACAGAGATTAATATTTGAACATATCTTTTGTGGGGTACATGAGTTAATCCCCATCACTGATCTTCAGCCTAAGTTTTTTTTTTTTTTTTCTATTACTGAAAATGTAGTATCAAAGTCTCCAACTATTATGGTTGAATTGTCTAATTCTTCCTTTAATTCTGTCTGTTTTTGCTTCATGTATTTTGGGGCCCTGATGTTATCTGCATATATGTTTATAATTGTTATATCTTCTCTTTGGATTCACCCTTACAATTATAAAGTTCCTTTTTTGTCTGTATTAATAACTGGTCTTAAAGTCAAAAAAAATTCACCCTTACAATTATATTTTTCTTTTTTTTGCTGTTATTAGTATAGTCACTGCAACTCTCTTGGATGCAGTTTGCATAATATATCTTTTTCCATCCTTTTAGTTTTAAATGATTTGTGCCTTTGAATCTAAAATGTGTCTCTTCTCTTTGAATCTAAGTATGTCTCTAAAATCAGCATCTTGTTGGATCCTATTTTTTACCCATTATGGTCATCACTGCATTTTACTTGGAGAGTTTAATCCATTTACATTTAATGTGATTATTGATAAGGTCAAGTTTACATCTACCATTTGTTTTCTATATGTTCTATGTCTTTATTGCTCCTCTATTTCTCCATTAATGCCTTCTTTTGCATCAAATAGACATTTTCTAGTGTGCCTTTTTAATTGCTCCATCATTTGTGTGTGTGTGTGTGTGTGTGTATTTAATGCATATATATGGGTTGTTTTTCTATTGGTTGCCCTGGGGATTGCAATTAATATCTTAATATATACCAATCTGGGGAATGGGTGAAGCTTAGTAATTAAGCACCTGCTTCACATGTATGAAGTTCCAGGCCCCGAGTTCAATCCCTAGTACCTCCAAATAAATAAATAAATAAACAAACAAACAAAGTTATTTAATTGGGCTAATACTAACTTAATTTCAATACTGTACAAAAACTGTCTTCCTGAATATCTTTGTTTCACCCCTTATGCTGTTATTGTCACAAATTAAATCTTTATACATTGTGTGCCTATCAACATAGATTTACAATTATTGATTTATGCAGTTATATTTTAAATCACATAGGAGATAGAGTTACACACAAAATTACGTTTACTTTTTTTTTTTTTTTTTTTTAAAGATTTTATTTATTTATTCATTTATCCCCCCCTTGCTGCTTGTGCTCGCTGGGTCAGCTAACCACGCCGTGCGGGCGGGCTTGCCTTCACCAGGAGGCCCCGGGAACCGAACCCGGGGCCTCCCATATGGTAAACGGGAGCCCTACCGATTGAGCCACAGCCGCTTCCCTACGTTTACTTTTGTAATTACATATGTAGTTGCCTTTACCCATGTTCTTTATCTCTTCCTATACATATAACTTATTCCCTAGTTCTTCATTTCAAAATGAAGAATTCTCTTTAGTAATCCCCTAGCAATGGATTCTCTCATTTTTTGCATATCTAGGGATGTATTACTTCTTCTTCATTTGTTAGGGATAGTTTTGCTGGATGTGAAATTCTTAGCTTCTGGCCTCTATGGTTTCTGTGAGATAACAGCAGTTGATCCTGTTGAGAATCCTTTGTACATGATGAGTTGCTTCTTTCTTGCTGCCTTCAAGATACTCTCTTTGTCTTTTGATGGTTTATGATGTGTATACATATGGATCTCTTTGAGGTTGTATATTTGGAGTTCATTGTGCTTCTTGAATATGTGGATTCATGTTTTTTGTTTATTTTTTTTAATTGGGAAATTTTTGGTTAGTTAATCTTTTTGTACCCCACCCCTAAAATTCTTATTATATGTATTTTGGTGCAGTTGATGTTGTCCCACAGGTCTCTGAGGTCTCTTCACTTTTTTTCATTCTTTTTTTCTTTCAGTCCCTCATACAAGATAACCTAAATTAACCTATCTTCAAGTTCACTGATTAATTTTTCTGCCTGCTGAAATATGCTGTTAGGATCTTCTAGTGATTTTTTTTTTTCATTTTAGTTATTGTGATTTTCAACTCCATAATTTTAATTTGGTTCCTTTTTATTATTTCTATCTCTTTATTCATAATATCTTTTTGGTAGGACATCATTCTCAATTTTTCATTCTTTGGATATGGTTTCCTTTAGATCTCGAATATAGTTAAAATAACTAGTGCAAAGTCATTGCCTAGTGAAACCAATATCCCAAGTGTCTTCTTCATGGACAGTTTCTATTGATTGCTTTTATTTTCTGTGTAAGGGTCATATATTCTTGTTTCTTTACATGTCTCATAATTTTTATTAGAAACTGGACTTAGCAAATAATATAATGTGACTGTTCTGGAAATCAGATTCCCTCCTCTCTACAGGGTTTGTGGCTGTTGCTTGCTGTAGTTGTTGTTAGTTTAGTGGCTTTTCTGAACTAATTCTCAAAAGTCTGTCTTCTTCGTCATGTGTGACCACTGAAGTCTCCACTCAGTTAACTTAGTGGTTAGCTGATTGTACAGACATTTCCTTAAGGGCCGCAACCAAATTTCTCCCAGTCTTTGTGAGGGGCTCTGTGTGCATATTGGGACATGCCTTTTAGCATACAGCCAGGACATTTACAACTCTGCCTTAGCTTTCACTTCCTTCTTACGCAGAGCCTCAAGTTGAATCAGAGGTGTTTCTTAAGCACACAGATAGCCCTACACATCCACATTGCCTTCTAGAGTCCCAGAAATAGGTCAGACATTTCAAAAGCCCCTATGGGTCACTTACTCCCCAATTTTTCTATTAAGCTTTTTGGTTGGTCTATTGTATGCCTCAGCAGTTATCCATCTCTTTAGACAACTGCATTGTTTTTTAAAAACTTGCCTATAATGGATTTTGAAAAAAATGCCCTATCCCTTCTATCCTTGGGGAGATGGCTTTTAGCACTAGGAAAGCCCCAAACCAGTCTTGTAAGTGGGATCTTCTAGGGACTTACAACAGGCAAGATAATGAAAGTTCTTTGGGAATGAGGATTTGAAAGAATTCTGTCTCTATTTTAGTCCCCCTGGTGATAACCAAGTTGCATGACAAATGCAGACTGTTATTTTTTACGGCTGCTGCTAAGCCGGGGAGCAGGGAATGGGTCTTGGGCAAGATAAAAATCCCTAGTCAAGAGTCAGTCATTTTTCTTAAATAAGTACTCCTCAGGCTGCTTCTTGCCTTTGATTACTTTCCATAGTTCTGAAAAAGTTGATTCTGAAAACTTTTGCCAGTTCCTTTTATGAAGGAGTGAAATTTGGGAGGCTCTTATTCCAATTTACCTTGACTTTACTCCTGCTTTTTTAAAGATCATTTGAAATACTTTGGGGATTAAGGAGGGTTATAAATAAATAAATATCAAGAATATGCAGAGGAAACCTTTATACTACATAAAGGGCTAAAATAGCTAATGTAAACTTGTTGCCTAGGAAAACCAACATCCCAAATGTCTTCTTCATGGAGAGTTTTTATTGATTGTTTTATCTCCCTGTGTGTGGGTCATATTTCTTGTTTCTTTACATGTCTTGCATAATTTTAAATGTTAAAGTATTAACCTCTAATATGGAAGGTAAAATTAAGGTACGTACATGGAACTCTTAGCGTATAACTCTACTAAATCTTTTGATAAGTTTTTCTCTCCCTTGACTCACTATTAAGTTGTCCTCGTAAGCAAAGAAAACTCTAGTATTAGTCCATTTTTGACATGTAACCAGATAATTAAAGAGCCTATTGTAATACTCTGAACACTTGTTAGTGGTAGGATTTACCTTAATAAACTTTCTTTACATGCAGATGTTCCCTAAAATGATTCACTAAATTCATCCATTTTATAAGATCACAGCTATATTTTTAGGAGGTAGCAGAGATTGAACCCAAGACCTCGTAAATGGGAAGCAGGTACTCAACCACGGAACTACACCTGCTCCCCAACAGCTGTTTTTAGTGCAAATTGACATCCACTCCAGTCCACTGTTTAGTGCTTTTCCACGCTCTTTCCTAGTTGAATTTCACCATATCTCTGACGTAACCCTAATATCCAAAATGGTCTGAGGATGTTTCACATTCTCTCATCTCCTTTCTTGAGACTATTTCAACAGGGTAATAACACTGTTATAATAGTCCTGCCCATTCAAGAACCAATTTGAAGGAAAAAAATTTGCCAGCAAGTGAAAAAAATTCCATTAAATTTGAATCCTTTACAATGCATGCATGTATTATGATGTCACATGTCTAGTAGGTAGCTAACTAGAGCTTTTCAGCTCTTTACCTGGTGATGGACATGAAACTGATCAGTGGCTGAAATTAACTTTCATGTTAATACAGCCTGTGTCAAAACCTGTGCAATTATTGCCAACACTAATATCCATGAAAAGTAACCCACACCCAAAGTCCAAAGGTCAACTTAATAATATGGCCTTTACAGCACTGATTTTTGGCATAAACATATTTATTTATACCCCATTAGTCTCATTTCAGTCTTTATTCCAATGTAAGCTCCCATTTTCACTTGCTTCAGAATTTCTCTGGCAATCTGTTCCCCTCCCCCGGCCCCCCAGAGCTCTCATTTGCTTATTTAGGATTATTTATTTCTTAATAGAGAGTATACATCTGTGTTCTCCTTTCTTTGATCCCTCAAAAAGAAAGTATTGTAGGGCTGTTTTACCATAAACATTCTGTCACTGCTGGGAAAGGAATTTAATGTGGATGCAATTACGAATATGCACCACTGAGGTTCCAGAAATGTGGGTTCAAGGGCTCTGAGGCGGCCAGCCCCACAGGAGGGGAGGGCTGAAATCAGTGCTGACAAGGAGCAGTGCCGCCCCAGCAGCGGAGGCCCGAGGAAAGGGGTGTGGTGAAAACTTCCAGCTGTAGCTCAGCCAGCTGAAACTGATGGCCCCGCAGGTTCCTACACAGGCACACCCAAGGAATGCCAAGTGGTGCCCCGTTTCCCACGGGCATGAGAGAGAAACCCCACATTTTGAAGACATCACATCCACTTTCATGTGCTCGTCCAAGGGTCGGAACCAGTGCTTCCAAGGCTGAAGGGATTGTTTCCTGTTCCTTCTTGTTCTATTAAGGGCACATTAGAAAAACTGTAATGCACTCGAAGAGAACTAGCAGGAAAATATACGGGAAATACGTTTGGAGGAATCTAGTGGACAACGCCCGTTTTAATGGGAAAAGAACAGCTTTCAGATCGTTCAGCTGTCAGGACCCTCTTCACTCTGCCTCTAGCATCCCTTAGGAGAGGAAGACGAGAGCCAGGGACTGTGGGCTCTGGGTCTGAAAGCGCCAATTTGCTGTTCTTAGCTTTTAACCTGTAATAAAGTTTCCCACAGCCAGTAGTGTGACGTATGTCGTGGGATATGGGATACCAGTCTGCAGTCTACTGACTGGCTCAGACTATTACTGAAACTTACTTATTTCAGGAAAAGATGGGCAAAAGAATAAATACAACCATTAGTGTTATATATTGAATGCATATATAATATTCCTATTAATGAGCCAAAAACAGAAAAAAGGGGGGGGGGGCATTTCAGAGAACTGCATGCAGATCTAATGTTATTATGACTAAACTCAAACCACGAGCGCAGCAGAATTCCCCTCAATACAGAGGCAGGGTCAGGTCAGGTGCTTTCACATTTACAGATTTTTGTCATCATTTTATATTTGTGGTAGAACATAAGTATTATTTAACAATAGCTGATTCATTGAGATATGCAATACTTATTGAAATTCTGTGAAAGATAAAGGCACATTCAAACTCGGGTCTTCTCTGACCTACTTAAAGTGACAGACAGAGTGCAGTACAATGTGTGTACGAAAAGGCAAATGAAAGTTTTAGAGTCAGAGCATCCCCCAAAATGAAGGAATGCTAATGTGCTGTTGTTAATGAATGCCTTTGGTACCTGACTGGAAAAGTCTATTACTTTCTGGTAATACCACTTATTATTAAAGAATCCAACACACCCTTTTTTCTAGCTCTACAGAATTTGGATATTTTTTTACCACCTGTGTGTGTTCTCACTTTCTGCTTTATTCTAGTTTTCCTGATTAAATCATACATCATTTTTAGGAAGATTTTTCTTCTTACTGGTTTTGGGGGCCGCCTTGCTAGTTTTAGCTCTTTTCTCTTAAGGATATGCCACTTTGAAAATATTTCGCTGGCTCCCTTATATTAGTCTCATAGTATTTTAGTTTTCATTTTAGTTTCAGCTCATTTTTCCATTTCTAATCCTTCATGCTTCTTTCCATCTTTTCATTAGTAAATATGACTAAGGTTTTGAAAATTTGGATTTCTATATGTATTTGAGATCTTCAATAACTGCCCTCCCTGAAAATATATGTTGTCTAAATTGTCATTATATAGCTTGTAAATATTCCAGGCCCCTAAGCCCTGTGACAACCAGGGGTCAGAATTTTCTAATATATTGGATTTCGATGGTCATTTTAGGTACTTACTTCTTCTTGGTTTGTGGACTAGGAAATGTTTTGTATTAACCCCCAAAAGGCCATTTAATCTTTTCTGGGGGTAGCATGGAAAGTAAAGAGACATTTTATAGGGACTGGAGGATTAGCTGGTGAAAGTCAACCAGGATCCAAGTCCAGACAAGACGCCTTGTCCCCACTACCGTGGCCCTGTCTAAATAGGAAGGGAGCTGCATGGGGAGGGAGGAGGGACAAAGGCACCCTGCTGGAGTGGGAGAGTCAGCGCAAGATCAAAATCAAGACTGGGAAGGTCCCTGGGAAGGGGCCGAAGATGGAGCTCACTAGAGAGATGTATGCCGCCGAGGACAACGGGCATGAAATCGTCCACACGGTTTCTGGAGAAAGCAAGAAAGAATGGTTCCAGATTCAGGACCGAGGGATGCGGGGAAACACATCAAAGGGCAGTCGCAGAGCTGCGACCACCTGCTGGCTCCTTCTTCAGTGGGAGCAGCGCAGCCCAGACAGCGAGCCTCATTCACGGGCCTTGTAAAACTGGGTCCAGATTAATCGTGGCAACTTGAATCAATTCCAAACATGATAAAAACTCCCACTGAATTATTTAATGTAAGTGTGGTTCTTAACAGGATCAGCTCATTGTTTCGGGCAAAGCTGGGGAATATTTGGGAGGAAAAGGAGGCTGTGTGGATAGGAAAAGATGGTATTATTATCTTGCATTTGAATCAGAAAATCTACCTTTAAAAATACAAACCACAGAAAGCATAACATCTTCTCAGCTAATGGGGATACGAAAAAGATAGTGATCTTTAAGTAGGAGTGGGCTCAGGAGAATCTTTATGAGAAAGGAGTGTTTCAGAAGAGGACGTGAAATAAACAGAACCGCGACCTCGGTGCTGAATAACAACGAATCCACTGTTGTTACTTAGCCACGTGGTTAGCACAGGTAGCTCTGAATGACCTGGTAACAGATTAGGTATTGGACTAATACTTCAATGATTATTAACATTATTATGGTAGTTCTACAAATGATCAAGCAATAGCTTAAAAATGAGCCACACAAAACAGCTACACATGTGGTCATATCTTAACGTGTCCTTTAAGGGGACTCGGCCGCTGGCAAACCTTGGGAAAACCTTGGCCTTGGCGCCTAAAGCTGTGATGCTTGAAGGCCTCTTGTACCTGCTCCACCCGTAGAGCTCGTTGTGCTTAGTTCAGACACAGATTTCTAAACCACACCCCGGGTGAGTCTGAGTCAGGCTGGACTGTGGGAACCTAATTCTATAACAAGCTCTGTGGGTGATGAAATGATACAAGTCGCCCGACAGCACACGATAAGAACCCTTTCCTAGGCGAGAGCACGGCAGCGAACGTCCCTTTCATCACACAGGTGTGGAGAGGCAGATGACTGCTTTAAATTCTCTCTCAATTTTTCATGAAAAATGACAGAAACTCAAAAGAAGAGAAAACGTACCTCTGTAAGTAATAAAGCACGATCTTTTAAAAGATCTCTTCAGCTTCTACATTTCTGAAATCAGTTTTATATGGATTAGACAGTAAGAAGCATAAATTAAAAGTTGAACACAAAGCCTATTTCTCTAAGAGGATAACCCATTTATATAATGAGGTATGGATTCAGAATTTGGAAAGTCATACCTGAGTGAGGACTGACCCATCTAATTAAACGATTCTATCAGCAGCCAGGGCTTAGAGCCCTTGGATTCCAAAGCAGTGATCTCACCTGCAGGGTTTTTAGAGGCACTTGTGGTAACCTTTCTCTGTCCTTGCTTCATTGATCAGGGTAAATAAAAACTAGCTGGAAGGTGCAGGCATTATCCATATGTTCTCACTGGTTTAAAGGCGCATACGGGTTCTAGCCAGGGAAAAGGTTAGCCCTTCAGCTACAGGTGCACTCTCTTGTTGTTTAAATTTACAGACATCTATTCTGTTAAGTCAGTCTTCTGATTCTGCGATATTCTACCATGGGAATGAATGCTCACCCACTTGATGACTTCTGCTCTGCATAAGTAGAGTGCTGCCCAAATTAGAAGCAGCCTGACAAAGGGTCTATTCTGGAACCTGATTTTAGGGCAGCCACAGTGTCACCCTGAAGCAGCGAAGGAAACAATACCCATCTTGTTGCTTTTTCTTCATAGTGCAGAACTCAGGCTAATCTGGCAAATTTGGGAACTACAACAAAATTAGTAATGCCTTTCAAATGCACCATTTGGATATTTTATATTTCAACTTAAATTTTAATGCTTTGAATGTGAGGTAAAATCAACGGAGAAAATCAAACACACATCTAGGGAAAAAAAAGGCTACCTTTCGTCCCTTATTCGGTCCTGTCTTCCTCTTCCCACTCTTGCTCGTCTTCAAGCTTCTGTTTGCCTTTTCTTTTCTACAAAGATTTACAGTTTTGAGTTGAAAAGTGTTCTTGTCAAAAACAAGCTGCGGCTGACAAGCGGGGCTAGGTCTCCTCATTGTTGCTTCTGAGATTAAAAGGTGGCCCTGGCCCTTGGTCTCTCGATGTGGAGCCACACAGGGGAAGTGGCTCAGCCCGGGGCGCGTGGCTCCCGCATCAGTGAATCCGCCTGTGCTCTCCAGACTGTGTCTCAGAGAGAGGGCTGGACAAGCTCTTACACTGACCTTTATTTTTTTTAGTTCGATAGAACACTGATGTTAATAAAAGTTCATCTTAGGGTTAGGAGTGTAGGTGCTTGTTGTATGATTCTCTGTACTTTCTCTGCATTTTAAAATAGAAAAAGCAACCATTACTGCAGTCTTTCCTTTTTTTTAGGAGGTACCAGGGATTGAACCCAGGACCTTGTACATGGGAGGCAGGTGCTCAACCACTGAGCTACATCTATACCCTTTCCTTTCCTAGGCTTTTAAACTAAGAAAATAATCACAAGCACATGAGAAGATTCATGCGAGAGGATATTCGTTTCAGCATCGTTTGTAATAGGGAACAATCAGAAAAGAACTAAAAGTTGAACAGTACAGGAATAGTCAAATAAGTTGAGTGGGATTACTGGCCTATTCTGGATTTATTTGGAAATCTTTTCTGTATTAGTTTCCTATGAGTGCTATAACAAATTTTCACAAACTTAGTGACATAAAACAAAAAAAATTTTTTATCTGACAGGCCTGGAGGGTTGAAATCCAGAATGGGTTTCATGCGGAAAACACCAGCTGTTGGGGGGCCTGGTTCCTTCTGCCCCCACCCTTTCCTGCCTCTGGAAGCCTCACCCGAGCCCTGCTGCTCCGTCTCCTCCTCCTGCTAGTGCAGACCCTCCTCCTGGGGACCCTGGAGTCCAGGCCACCCAGGTGACCTCCCATCTCGAGCCTCCATCCACGTCCTATCTCTCCGTCCACGTCCCGTCCCTCCCTCCACATCCCGTCCCTCCATCCACGTCCCCTCCCTGTGTCCACGTCCCCTCCCTGCGTCCACGTCCCCTCCCTGTGTCCATGTCCCGTCCCTCCGCCCATGTCCCCTCCCTGCGTCCACGTCCCCTCCCTGTGTCCACGTCCCGTCCCTCCGCCCACGACCCCTCCCTGCGTCCACGTCCCCTCCCTGCGTCCATGTCCCCTCCCTCCGTCCACGTCCCCTCCCTGCGTCCACGTCCCCTCCCTCCGTCCACGTCCCCTCCCTGCGTCCACGTCCCGTCCCTACATCCACATTCCGTCCCTCCGCCCACGACCCCTCCCTGTGTCCACGTCC
>JAKSZT010000049.1:3534662-3573703 GCA_026826555.1 Tolypeutes matacus | reverse complement strand
CCACGTCCCCTCCCTGCGTCCACGTCCCCTCCCTGCGTCCACGTCCCCTCCCTGTGTCCACGTCCCCTCCCTGTGTCCACGTCCCTTCCCTGTGTCCACGTCCCCTCCCTGCGTCCACGTCCCCTCCCTGTGTCCACGTCCCGTCCCTCCGTCCATGTCCCGTCACGTAGTCCCAGGTCTGGGGCTCTAAGGCATGGGGTCTTTGGGAGCCATCTACCGGGGACCCCGTTTTCTAAGCTCATGCGCACTTAGTGCAGGGGCTCCCAGCCAGGGTTCCGTGAGCTTGAATGGAAAGTCACATGCACATCCCTCTCGTGGGACATGGTGGTGTGGGCGTGACGTATGTGCTGAGTAGCACACGGTGGAGTGTGAGCCTAGTGAGGGGTCCGTGGCCTTAGTGCCTGAACAAGCAGAGGCGCGGCCGAGACGCGTAAGGTGCGGGGTTGGGAAGTGGACTCGCCTTCGCAGCCTGACCTCGCGCCTGGAGCTTCCAGGTCTCTCCTCTCGGGCCTCCCCGCTCCTGACCTTGACCTCGAGCCGTCTCCACACAGCAGCCAGTGGGATCGGTCTCAATCACAAGGCAGGTTGTGTTTCTCCTCTCAAAACCCTACGGCGCCTCCCCGTTTGTCGCAACATATACCTGAGCCCACTGGGGGCCCACAGGGTCCACGCCACGTGTGCCCCCTCCTGTTACCTCAGAGCAAACGTCCTCACCCTCTCCATGCTGCCGCTCTGCTCCAGCCACCCCAGCCCCTGCCACCCCTCCAGAGAACCCCAGGGCCTTTGCAAGTGCTACTGCTTCTGCTTGGAATTTCATCTCCCCAGCTATTCACATTTCACTCTCCAGTTCCTTCAGCTCTTTGCTCCCATCTCACCTCACCTTGTCCACTCCATTAAAACCTCAGCGGCCCCACCGCTTCTATGCCCCAATTCTTCTCACCCTGCTTCATTTTTCCCCATAGTACATCACCCTTTAGTATCCTAAAGGCCTTATTTATTTATTATGTTTAGATTCTCTCCCTCTAGTAAATTACAAGTTCCAAAAGCACCAAGTAATATTGTATGTTTCGTTCAATGATATATTTTCATGGCTTTGAATAGTAAGCACTTAATAAAGAGGACCCGAATGAAGGAATGAATCCTGAGTTCCACTAGGTCCCAGGTTCTGCTCTAGGTAAACCAGACAGATGCTTTACCCCTTTGTTGGAGCTTGCTTTCAAGTTCTCCAGAGCCTACCCCAAATCCGCTCCACCCAAGTTCCTGGGTAGACTGACGCAGGAGAAAGCAAGACTATAACTAGTAAAACTGGAAATTCATCACCAGCCTTGCTTCCCTCAACGGCGCCCTGCCCTACCACTCCTACATTTTTGTCCCAATCACTAGTACGTTTCGCTGAGGTTTGGGAGATTGATTCAAACAGATGCAGTTAATTGAGGGTGCCATGGAAAAAAACAAAAACCAACGTGGCAGTTTGTCTAGGTGTCATAGAATAAAGCAGTGGGAAAAAATCAGTGTGTGTCCTCAAACTTTACACTATTTTATATATGCACATATCAGGTATATGTTTGTATTCAGGCAGAATTAACGACAAAGCAAACAAGCCTTTTTCGAGGGCTGTTTCTTACCGGCCAAGGGCCAGAAACTGTACCTGGAAGGAATTCTCTGTAGAGCCGACACCTGTCTCAGGTGTGACCACCCAGGCTGGGATTATCCCATTTATTTTGCAAGACACCGTGCAGAAATCTGATTTTAGAAATTCAGCAAAACAGGGAAATTAGTCATCTGCAAGTGAAAGTCTCCACCTGGCTGATTTCTGCCTTCCCATTTGCGCTCTCTCTTGGCCATCTTGGCGTTCCTGGGCTTGGAGCAGCAGCCTGCCCTCTGCCGCGTCTTCTCTGTCCTTCCCCTCCTCTGTAGGACCCCAGCGGGCCCACCCTCCTGCAGGACGACCTCGTCTTACCTTAGCCAATTCCATCTGCAGAGACCCCCTTCTGAGGTCCTGGGGTGGAGGACCCCAGCACATCTTTTTGGGGAACACAATTCAACTCACAGCACAGGCTGACATGAGGAAATGCACTGACAGTGCCTCATTTACTGCTTTTTAAAATATCAGCGAGTAGGGCCAGCACACACAAAATGGTTTACCTGCAACATTTGCTTTATTTTCTATAACAATCAATGTTTTCTTGAAATTACCAAGTGCAAGGATTAAAGGATGCTGCATTTTAAAGACTCATTTTTTAAAACTGTAAAGCACTTCAACCTCATGGGCACAGTAAACACTCATATCCTCTTGCTGGTTTAAAACACTAGCAGGTGAGAGCAGATGCAGCTCAAGTGGTTCCCGTGTGCTAGGCCCTGAGTTAGATCCGCAGTATCTCCTAAAAACAAACACAAACACTAGCGGGGAGCATCCCTTCACGTTTGTGAGAAAAGTACTTGCATACCCCAATTTCTCCTCACACTAATCCAACATTTGAAAGCAATGTCATCTTTCAAAACACATCAATTATTTTATATATTTTGCTGTGTGACTATTAATAACTTTTTTCATTATCTGAAGGATTTTGAAAGGGAGATTCAGGAAGGCAGCTATATTTTGAAGATGTAGGTAAAGCCTTGCTCATTTCATCATCAACTGTAATTTTATTATTTTCAGATATATGATTATACTCTCAAGACAGTAACATAAATGTCATTAAAGCACAGTTAACTACCCATCAGATAACTTTTTTTTACTTTATTGCTTGGCAAAACGTTTATATATATTTTTTGCATATTGTTTCATGCTTGAAGACAGAAAATGTTAAATTCTAGTGATTGTAGTTATCCCAAATCATTAACCCCTCAAACTAACTCATAAACAGTAGTGATTTTTTTGTGTGTCCCCCGTTGCTGGTTTCAGAGGCTCTCAGGTCTGGGCTTAACGTTCTAGCTAGGTGCCCTGGAGCCAGGCGCCCAGCCTCTCTCAGCATCATCTCCCTCAACTGTGAAATGCAGCCAACAGTCCTTGCCCTAAAGTTAAATGGGCCAGGTGGAGGCACGCGAGAGAAAGGGGGTCATTTCCTGTCTGAGATGCTCAGTGCTTGATGACAAGTCTCAAAAGAGCATCCTTGGCTGAAGTGCAGCTAGAATGCCCCTTCCCTTTCTTCATTCTACTTTCCCTTAGAAAATAGGAGGACTTGGGATTCCTTTTTCTCCCCCAAAGAGCCCCTTTCCCACCCCGAGCTCCCCTTCTGACTGCTCGGTTCCCCAAGGCCTGCAGTTTGGAGACTTCTGCATCTGTGACCTCGTACTTCTGTTTCCTCCTCTTCCCATGCCATCACTTTCCCAGTTAACGAGGCTAAGCGCCTCCCTTCAAGCCGCCCGGCGCCCAGCGCCTCTTCTTACAGCCCCGAAGTGACTCCTTGTTCTTATCCCCAAGCCCGTGTTTTCTCCATCTCTGTTCGATTCCTCGTCCCGTTCACTTTATATATTTCAGTCACAAGGCACGGCCTGTCGCAGCTCCACTCCCTGCTCCACCGGCCAGGAAGACCCAGGCCCTGGGAGAGCATCCTGGCGGCCCCGCCCAGGCCTGCTCTGGAGAGCGGTCAGTTCTGCTGGTACCAAGCCCGAGCCTCTGGAGTTGCCCAGACCTGACGCCGTGGGACCAGCTGACTGAGGGCAAAGGAGAGAGTCATGAGGGAGAAGAAGAGGAAGACGGGAGGAGAGCTCTGACATACTGGGGAAAGAAGGAGGGGGAGAGACAGCACGGTGAGAAAAGGGCAGTGCATTAAAGGAAACAGTAGAAGAAGAATTTTAATTACAGGGAACCATTCGCCCTCTTCCCCTGGCTGCCAGTCCCCGTTTCATCAGCTGCCCTGATGGCTTCCCTGAGCGTCTGAAGCCCTTCACAGTGCCGGATAAGGCAAAGGAGGCAGCATTCACCTTTGATGGTTATTTAATTTCCACAGTAAATGCTTTGAATCCCGCCCTCTCTGGGAGCTTTGAGTGCCTTACTAAGTCAGGGTGACTTAGTTAGATAATGATTCAGGATCATCCTGTGTCTCTGTGTTCCAAGAAAATCCGTAACCATGTTGTCCCTTGTCTTACCTTTAAGCAAGAGATCTGCCTGAACAATTACCTTATTCATTATTCAAGCTTTTGCCACTGATTTAAAGGCCCCATTATTGGATGTTTAGCTATTTATTAACACTTTCTTAAGGCAACAATTTTAAAAAAATGGAAGGGGAGTCAATTTAGCTTTTAGGATTTTATTTTTAAGGTATTGAGAAGGAAGAATCTATAAATTCCATTTTATTGCATCCATGTTTTAAATATAACAGTCAACTCATTGCAAAAATAAAAATATACTCGATACAATTAGCATCATGTCAATAATAATAATCACCATTTATTGGTCGTCTACTCTGTGTCAGATGCTTTCTTTACATTTACGTCTAATCTTCACTATGATTTCTAAAGATCAGTTTCATTATACACACTTTAGAAATGAGAAAACTCACCTTCTAAGCAGATAAAGTACTTGCGCGACTATATGTGCTGGTCAATGAAAGTACGAGATTTGACCCATGAGTACGCACACATACAGATGCCACGATTCCGGGCTGTGCTGGTCAAGCATCTCGGAGGCCAGCGAATCTCCTCAGACTCTCTGGAGTATTCTGAAAAGGGAGGGGGAAAGGTGCAGGTGCCCAAACCTCGGAATATTTAAAATTCATGGTGGAGGCCACGACCTCTGCTCTGAAGTGCGCAGTGCCTGTAGCTCCTTCTAGGTGTCACTGGCAGGCCTGATGCATGAGCACAGGAAGCTCACAGAGCAATAGTGGAGGAAGAAGAAAAGAAAAATAGAGAGAAACAGATGGGAAGGTGTGTTTGGTGAGGGGTGAAGATCTCACCCACAATCAGCTACCACAGACCCCATTGCTGGGTCTGCTTCATACCATGACTGTTTCCTTACAGCAGCCAAATAACAGTAATATGGGAAGAGTTTCTCTCCCAAGTGAGCTCAAAGAAAGAAACAAAAACTCTCTCTTTGTTATTGGTCCTAATCTTCAGTCGTAAAGTTCCAGCATCTCATACATCTACTTAAATTTTGTGTTTTTCTTTTTTTGTTTTCATTTGAAAACTAAATGCATGGAAGACCTGTCAAAATCTAATGAGAGTCTGGTTAAAATGTGATTTTTAAAAACTTTGAAAACTTTCCATTGTTACATAAGATGTATTAGGCTTATAAGAGTCATACATCTTGTCAGTCCAGTCAGCATGTTTTGTTTTCCAGTTTCCCTGTTTTTATAAAACATGAGGACAAATGCAATAAGGTAGTTAAATAATTACAAAAACTCTGGTGCACATAAAATAGTGATGTTACTGAAGCACACCTATTGCCTGGGAAGAGTTCCCTTTTGTGAAACTCTATGGAAGATGGACAGATAAACACCAGGAAATGCCGGTCGTTTCCTGCTTTCCGTCCCCTTGGCTCAATCTCTCTGAGGCTGCCCAGTGTCCCCTGAACTCTAATTCCTCAAGGACAAGTCCACCTCTTCACATCCGCAGGGGCTTTCCTTTCTTCTTTCCTTCCTGTATCCATTGATGTTTTCTCCTTAAAGCATCTGCAATGCAAATGCCTTCTAGGCCCCATGGAGAAGCACAAAGCTGAATCAGACAGTCTTCCTGGACGGGGTTTAGTGTCCACAAGACTCTGAACTGCATGAAAGTTCAAACACGTGGGTGTCTTGTACACCCCCGACTCCCAGTAACAGAAAAACAGCTGGACTTTATCAGAAGACATTCAACAATATTTCTGAAAAGAGTCTAAAGGAAGGAAAGTGTGCTCATATTTACAGAAAAAAAAAGAAAAAAGCTATAACAGTCAAAGCCCTTACAGCCAGGGCGGACCTTAGCGGTCAGTCTGCCAGGCAAGGGTTTTCCATTTCATAAGCAACAGAGTTAAAAATAATATTTTCTTTATCATTCCGCCCTAGGTTCTGATGTGAACTGCTGGGGTGGACTACGGTTCCACGGACTGAGAAGGGGAACGGCCCTCCCTCGCCACCCAGCGCCGGCACCGGCTTTCTTGGTAGGGGAAGGCAGACTCTAGCAAAGACAGACACGGGGCCAGCTGACGTCCTTTTCCCCCTTCCCTCCCCTGTGGGTAGGTGTGTGGCCACCGCCTGATGGGAAGTGCCGTGTGGAATTCTGGACAGGCTGTTTCAAGCTGAGCCTTGTGCCCTTTCCGCCCTTGACCCTTTCCTGCCTCTTCCTTGCCTACACGCTGATCTGAGGGCAGCTTGCCCACAGCACTCACGGTTGCTGATGCTGAAGGAAACCTAAAGAGGGGCCACCGGCTAAGGTGGGAATCAGAAGCGTGAAGAGAGCTCTGGCGGCAAAGAAGCCCTCCCAGATGCTCTTCAGACCCCCTGTACTAAGAGAGAAATAAACGCATATTTTTAAGCCACTATCTCTTTGGTATTTTCTTTTATTTGCAGCTGAGCATAACCTCAACTGATACCAACAGGCTTGAAGACAGGGTGGGAAATAGCTGTGCTTTGAAACGTCAACTTCACATGCCTAATAGCTACCCGGGTGGGAGAGTCCAGGAAGCAACTGGATGTAGAAATCTGGTGATGTGGGTACGAAACGACTGAGCCACGAACCTTGACATTTGGGCAGCGGCACAAGTGCAGGAGCTAAGGATGCAGCCAAGTACAAGGCAGTGAGAGAATGCAGAGGTGGTGGGTTGTAGCAGCAAAGGAAGGAGAACACACCAAGAGACGAGGGTTGTCGACCGCACTGGACACTTTCGAGTAGAGAAAGGAAGTTTCTGAGGGATTGGCCAACACAAAAGCATGCTCTCTTTGACAGAGCAGGTTCAGCAGGATGAGGGCACTGAAGTCCTGATTGGAGACAGGGCGGAGGAGAGCGTGGGCAGGATTTAGCTTCCTGCACTATGGAAACTCCTAGCACACGAAACTTAGAAATGCTGGATGAAGCGTAACAAGCATCTTCTTCAAGGTATAGCTAAGCTTCAGGAGACAAAGGAAAATCCAAAAGTGCAAGGAATGAAGAGAGGGTGAAGAGGCATTGGAAACCAGAGGGATTAGCTGAAAGAAAAACTGCCTAGTTCCTTGTGGGGAATTTGTCAATATGGTAAAAAAAATTTCTTAAGATACTGAATAATACAAAAAGTTTATAGAATGCATATAATGTATGAAAGCAAAAATTAAACATTTGCAAGTACTTTTTGAGTCTCCTCTGTGCCCCTGTAATCTCACCCTCTTTCCTCACCTCTCAGAGGTAATCTTGATATTTGAGTTTTATTTGAGTTTATCATTACCTTCGCTTTCTTTATACTTTCATCAAATTATAACCCCAAACAGACCACTGTTTGGCATAGCAAGATTTAGTCTATATTTAAATAGATCGATAGTCCTTATATTGGCCTACAATTTGCTTTTTATGGCTCAATAGTATTTTCTTGATGGTTATCAATAATGTTGCGTGGAATCAAAATTCAAAAACTATAGACAAAAGTCATGCAGCAGATGTGGGAGATAAAGGTGCAGGCCAATTGGAAAATAAAAATGAAACTTGATTCCTACTCTATCTCATTCACAAAATATAGCATGGTGGACTAGACAGCTAAACGTAAAAGGCAGAAAATCAAGGACTTAGAAGATAACATAGTATAAAATCTTCCTAACATTAAGATAGATAGATTTCTTAAACTAAACACAAAAATCTCTAGCATAAAGAAAAAAGATAAAGAGAACTACATTAAAATTAGAAAATTTGTTCATCAACATTTATGAGGAAGGTAAGAGAGCAAGCCACAAAATGGAGAAAGTATTTGCAACACATATAAACAAAGAGTTTGCAATGGAGAAAATGATAAGATTTTACAAAGCAATAAGAAAAGAGACTGACAAACCAACAGAAAAATAAGCAACACAAGAGAGGCAAACTAAATGGCCAAAAAATGTAAGTGAAGGTCTCAACTTCCTGAGTCACCAGGAAAATGCAAATGCAAGCCCCAGGAGGTACACAGTACTTGAGTAAAACTTAAGATGACATTTCCAAACGTTGGAGGAGAAGTGAAGCAGCATGCACTCTCCTGCTGGCGGAACTGCGACTCTTTCTAAACCGTTCAGGCTCTGGCAGTTTGTAGCGACGCTAAGCACGTGTCCTCCGAAATGCACAGCCCTCCCGCGCGGGCGTGAAGGTAGCAGAACGCAGATACAGGTGCTTGCTAGGCACGTGCGAGGGGCCACAGCAGCATTCTGCGTGCAGTGCCAGACTGGAAGCAGAGCAGAGGGCCCATGAGCAACTCGACGGGCAGACGGCAAGCTCAGGACGACGGAAGCGAGCCAGCTGCTGCCAAGTGCAGCAAAAGCAACGAATCTCACAGTCGTCCCGGTCGAATCGTGTCAAGCCCAAGCCCCTGGTCCTGCAAACGGGACATTATTTGGAAATAAGGTCTTTGAAGATGTGATTAGGTAAAATGAGGCCAAACTGGAGCAGGGGGGCTGGCCCCATGTGACAGGAGAAGAGGAGATGTGGACACAGACAAGCGGGGGTCGCACACATGGGGCGACCAGAGCAGAGGACGCCGTGGACAGCGGCCCCGGCCAGACACCGGGGGAGACAGAGGGAGTGCGGCCAAGCCCGCATCTGGGTCTCGGGCTTCTGGCCTGGAGAACTGCGAGGCCCTCGATTTCTGTTGTTTTAGGCCGTCCAGTTTGCAGGACTCTGTTACAGCAGTCCAGGACACTGAGGGAATGGTGCTGGAGGAACAAAAACGGGTGTAAGAGAATGCGTACTGCACAGTACTGCATACTGCATGGTGCTGCATACTGCATGGTACTGCATACTGCGTGGTACTGCATACTGCATGATACTACATGGTACTGCATACTGCATGGTACTGCATACTGCATGGTGCTACACACCACGTGGTACTACGTGGTACTGCATACTGCATGCTGCTACATACTACATGGTACTACATGGTACTGCATACTGCGTGGTACTGCATACTGCATGGTACTACATACTACACGGTACTACATGGTACTGTATACTACATGGTGCTACATACTACATGGTACTACATGGTGCTGCATACTGCATGGTACTGCATACTGCATGGTACTACACGCCAGGTGGCACTACGTGGTACTGCATGCTACATGGTACTGCATACTGCATGCTGCTACTTACTACAAGGTGCTGCATACTGCATGGTGCTGCATACTGCATGCTGCTGCATACTGCATGGTGCTGCATACTGCATGCTGCTACTTACTACATGGTACTACATGGTACTGCATACTGCGTGGTACTGCATACTCCATGGTACTACACACCACATGGTACTACGTGGTACTGCATACTCCATGGTACTACACACCACATGGTACTACGTGGTACTGCATACTCCATGGTACTACACACCACATGGTACTACGTGGTACTGCATGCTACATGGTACTGCATACTGCATGCTGCTACATACTACATGGTGCTGCATACTACATGGTACTACATGGTGCTGCATACTACATGGTACTGCATACTGCATGCTGCTACATACTACATGGTGCTACATGGTACTGCATACTACATGGTACTGCATACTGCATGGTACTACATGGTACTGCATACTGCATGCTGCTACATACTACATGGTGCTACATACTACATGGTGCTGCATACTGCATGGTACTACATGGTACTGCATACTACATGCTGCTACATACTGCATGGTACTACATGGTACTGCATACTACATGGAACTGGATGCTGTTACATACTACATGGTACTACATGGTACAGCATACTACATGGAACTGGATGCTGTTACATACTACATGGTACTACATGGTACTGCATACTACATGGTACTACACACCACATGGTACTATGTGGTACTGCATGCTACATGGTACTGCATACTGCATGCTGCTACATACTACATGGTACTACATAGTACTGCATACTGTGTGGTACTGCATACTGCATGGTACTACACGCCGCATGGTACTACGTGGTACTGCATGCTACATGGTACTGCATACTGCATGGTACTACATGGTACTGCATACTACATGCTGCTACATACTGCATGGTACTACATGGTACTGCATACTACATGGAACTGGATGCTGCTACATACTACATGGTACTACATGGTGCTACATACTACATGGTACTGCATACTACATGGTGCTGCATACTGCATGGTGCTACATGCTACATGGTACTACATGGTGCTACATACTACATGGTACTGTATACTGCATGGTGCTGCATACTACATGGTACTGCATACTACATGGTGCTACATGCTACATGGCACTACATGGTACTGCATACTACATGGTACTGCATACTGCATGCTACTACATACTACATGGTGCTGCATACTGCATGGTGCTACATACTACATGGTACTGCATATCACACGGTGCTGTATACTACATGGTACTGCATACTACATGGCGCTGCAAACTACATGGTACTACATGGTGCTACATATCACATGGCACTGCATACTGCCTGCTGCTACACACTACATAGTGCTACATGGTACTGCATACTACATGGTACTACATACTACATGGTACTGCATGCTGCTACATACTACATGGTGCTACATGGTACTGCATACTACATGGTACTGCATACCACATGGTACTACATACTACATGGTGCTGCATACTGCATGCTACATGGTGCTACATGCTACATGGCACTACATGGTACTGCATACTGCATGGTGCTACATACTACATGGTGCTACATGGTACTGCATACTGCATGGTACTACATGGTACTGCATACTGCATGCTGCTACATACTACATGGTGCTACATACTACATGGTGCTGCATACTGCATGGTACTACATGGTACTGCATACTACATGCTGCTACATACTGCATGGTACTACATGGTACTGCATGCTACATGGTGTTACATGCTACATGGTACTGTATACTACATGGTGCTGCATACTACATGGTACTGCATGCTACATGGTGCTACATGCTACATGGCACTACATGGTGCTGCATGCTACATGGTACTGCATACTACATGGTGCTACATACTACATGGTGCTGCATACTGCATGCTGCTACATACTACATGGTACTATATGGTACTGCATACTGCATGCTGCTACATACTATGTGGCACTACATGGTACTGCATATTACATGGTGCTGCATGCTGCATGCTGCTACATACTACATGGTACTACATGGTACTGCATGGTACTGCATGCTACATGGTACTAAATACTACATGGTACTGCATGCTGCTACATACTACATGGTACTACATGGTGCTACTTACTACATGGTGCTGTTTACTGCGTGCTGCTACATACTACATGGTACTACATGGTGCTGCAAACTGCATGGTGCTACATACTACATGGTACTACATGGTACTACATACTACATGGTACTGCACACTGCATGGTGCTGCATACTACATGGTACTACATGCTACTGCATACTACATAGTAATGCATACTGCATGGTACTGCATACTACATGGTGCTGAATACTACATGGCACTACATGGTACTACATACTACATGGTACTGCACACTGCATGCTGCTACATACTACATGGTACTTCATGTTATTACACACTACATGGTACTGCATACTGCATGGTGTTACATACTATATGGTACTGCATACTACATGACACTAAATTCTACATGGTACTACATACTACATGGTACTGCATAATACACGATACTTCGTACTATGTGGTACTACATAGTACATGACAATACATAGTACTTAGTACTACATACTACATGATACTACATGATAGGGCATACTACATGATATGACCCACTACACTGTACTACATACTACATGGCACTACATAGTATATGATACTACATACTACATGGTGGCACCGATGTGTGCCAGTCCCAGCGTCTGGTGTGAGAAGCCAGCAGAGGGTCACTTTGGAAGGAGGCTGGGAGAATGACTGGGAGAGACGAGAGGGCGGTTCTGGGGCCGGATGCCACTTGTTAGGACTGAAGGTCGCGTTGGCTTGTCTTATTTCATTCTGCAGTCCTGGCGCCTGGCACAGTGTCAGCACAATAGGTGTTCATTGGAGATGTTTGTTGAAAAAATCCTGCTGAGTTTAGAATGTAAGATCAAAGCTGTGTCAGTGAGAACATTGCTGCTGCATCCCATAATAATCCAGACCTCTACTGAACCAATATACCAAAAATGGTCAGATGGTGCTTAAAGCACGGACATGTTTGTCAGCCTTATGTATTTTTTTAATTTTCACTATTTAAAGTAGTAAATTCTCGATATCTGGAAATTTCTTATTCAGATTGTTTTCCCTGATGATTCCAGATTAATTAGTCAGTGGAAAGGAAAACGCATGTATTTGGTCACTAAATTGGTTTCTAGTAGTGATAACCAAGATCTGAAGTGATTTTCTTTAAAATTAATTCTAGAATTTTTTTGTTTATTTTTGTGTTTTTTTTGTTTGTTTGTTTTTTGAGGTACCTGGGAATGAACCCAGGACCTCGTATATGGGAAGCTGGCACTCAAACACCGAGGCACATTGGCTACCCTGAGCTGGTTTTTTTGTTTGTTTGCCTTTTGGTTTTTCTTTTTAAGAGGCACTGGGAACAGAACCTGGGACCTCCCATGTGGGAATACGGTGCTTAACCGCTTGAGCCACATCTGCTTCCCAATTCTAGAAGTTTTTGAAGAAGCCAGGAGAGGAAAATGAGGAAGCTTAAATGCATTCCTAAAATAATAAGGATTCCAACTCCACACTAACAGCTTCTAAAGAATAAATTAGAGTGCTTAAGAACTGTTACAACATAACACATGAGAGTTGAAATATTCCCTTCTAAATACTCTTGGAAAAACAAACAAAATATAAGGTGAGCACTTCCCTAAGAAACACGGAGCCATAAAAATTCAGGACACCTTCCAATTTATGAAATATTAAAGCCAGGAAGTATTGCTCATGAAAAAGTTTTCTAATAATCTGTTGTCCCCAATGTAAAGAAGGGGATGAATTTCAAAGGGAAAGAGAAGAAACACAAGTGTGCACTTTTATGCTTTCCTTTGCTATAATGAAATTTCATGTTTTCTGCTTTCAGGTGAGGCGTGGCTTCCCCCTTGGTATTACAAGGTCGGTGGAGAAGAAAACCAGCTGAACCTTTGATTTTGCTTGGAAGTAGGGTCAGGCAGTAATAGTATTCCACGTACACGGGAATATCCGAAAGAGGCTGACAATAAGCAAGTATTTGTATTTTAGATTAAAAATGTTCAGAGGAACCAGGGGAGACAGTGAATGGTCTAGTTCAGGGCATCCCTTTAAACATGCTGGAAAGAACTCGAAGCCCTGGCTGGGGATGGGCCCCCCAGGACCACACACTGCCTACTCCATCTGAAGGCCCATGGTGCGAGGCGGCATGTCCCAGAGCAAGTGGTGGAAACTGTCCTGGAAACGGGGCTGCTGAGCGGGGCACAGTGGGAGCGAGGGGGGAACCAGAGGCTCTGTGTCATGTGTGTGTCATGCGGAAGGAGACATACACACGGGAGGCTGTGGGATCAGACCCTGGGCCCTAGGAGCGGTGAATGACAGCAAGTGAGCAACGGGGCAAGGGGTCCAGATCCTGTGCTCGACGCTGCCCCCCAGCAGCTCCGAGGGGCGCGGTGCAGCACCTGCCCAGCTCACGGGTCTCCCCAAGCCCTGCTCTGCCGTCAGGGCGCTGCAGGTCCAGGCTCAGGGTCTGCTTGAGCCCCTGGCTCTGCTCTGCAACTTTGCCAAAGCCTTCAGGTCACGGGCTTGTGGTGGGAACAAATGCCTCCTCGGGGGGATACAGGGCAGCGTGTTGGCAAGGTGGCGGCACAGTGTGGGAACTTGAACAATTTATTTTCTCACACTCACCACGCAAAACTCTTCTTGGTTGTTTTATCACCGAAAGAGACTTAACCAGCTGGAGAGCAAAGGGCACGCGTGAGGGCAGATGGCAGGGCTCTAACCCATGCCTTTTAAAGCTCTCCCTCTAGGGCTCAGAATGTCAGAATTCTCCTGCATTTTAAAATGAAAAGCCTTAAATTACCATGTTGCAGGACCCTGACACCTTCTTGCTAGCATCTGCTCATCCCCGTACTTTTCCCTGATCCCCACAGGCCTCCAGGTTCCTGTGCGTGCCTTTGCTTCTGACCACAGCTCTAAACAGAGAATATATCCCTGGCGTTTTGCCGGGTGGCATGGAGAGGGGAGGCCTGGGGTCAAATGATAGCCTCTACGTGTTTTTAAACACTCAAATGCACTCGATTTCTCAGTTTCACCCTGGCCCCTTTTCTCTTTGCTATTTGCACTGACTCGTGAACTTGTGCCGAGACAGTCAGCTGTGGTGGCACTGACGAGCTTCTGAACTGTTGCCAAACAGCCTGGAAGGGAAAAGATCCTGCTGACCACAGCGAAACGCATTTGTGCAAACATCTATGAAGCCATTGAGCCAATATTTCCTAAAACCTATACTGGGATGTCTGCTAAACATCAAGTTTACAATAAAACAACGACAACAGAATCCCAAAGGTGTGATGCACATGCACCTCGCTTGGCTGTGAGCTCCCTAGGAACGCAGTAAGGTACAGAAGTAAAGGGAGGCAAGATGCATTTTAGGTGGTACGAAGAGACTGCATTCACCGAGCCCCTCTGGTGGGCCTCCACCTCCCCCTCACTTAACAGGGTTGCACTGATATAACTGCGAGCTTGTTGCTACTCCTAAAATTCTCCAGAGCAATCTAATTAGAACCGACAAATGGATGCACAGGAATCTTAGCCAGTGGCTTCAAGAACTTGAGGAAGTTAAGTGTATGATTGAGTGGATGACACACGGCTTCTCAGGAAACGAGTTCATAGCAGGTTGGGGCGGTGGGGGGGAGGCTTTTTGGCCACCAGGGCCTATAGCTGGAATTTGAAGGCTGAGGAGGATCAGAGGCAAAGAGGATGGGATAGGGTGTCTCAACTGGGAGACTGAGGTAGTGGAATTGTGGGAGGAAGAGCCTGGGTGCAATACTTGAAAAGAAAATTTGAGTGTTAGAAATCACAAGAGAAGCTTGGGAAATCCATTGCCATTGGACCAGGACAGCCCACCCCCACTAGTCTTTTCTGTGGAAAACATTAGCCACACCACAGAGCATTTTCCAGGGCACAGCTCCTTGTGATGGGCTCCTTCTGCAAGGCCGTTCTCGCCTGTTTTATAATTTTCTTTCTAATTGTGCTAGGCATTTAATAGAATATAAAACTGAAAAATCACACTCTGTAAATCTTGCATGTTAGACTCTTTTATCATATAGTAACAAAACACCAAGTTTGTGTTAATAAACCTCTTTAAAGTACTGAGTAACATTATGTAGCATATGAAAATAGTCGGTAATAATTCTGTAATATGCTGTTGGTCTGTCAAATATTCGTTTGGAACCTATTTCATGCCCAGCTCTATGGTAGGTACTACAAGGACTCAGTGCTGTCTACGGGAATGAGAACTGGATCAGGAACCAAGAATAACTCTGTCAATTAAACATGTAAACAGGTCTTTCTGGTAAGTGAAGGGCATTGCAATCTCCATGTACTTTATCCCAAGAAACCTGAAAACTATTTTCCCTTGCGTTATTAGCAGTGGATCTGTCTTGATATGTAACCGTTTCATTCAACAGATGCATTTTTATGGAGTCAGCTCAGAATATTAAAGCATCTTGACAACTCGCAGCTTGCAGAAGTGACCAGATTGATCCTACTTTGAAACATGCCCCCGCCAGGGCTGCTCTGACAATCCCACGCACTGGCCGGCCTAGACGCCGGCCTTGGTGGGTTCACGGTTTGGGAGGCAGGATGCTGGAAACCCAGGGCCGGGCGGGCCTTGCTGGCCCCGCGCTGGCCTCGGCCTCCTCGGGCGCCCTGGCTCCGCCGCCCCCTGCCCGGTCTGCTTGTCCCCTGCTTGCCAGGGGAAGGCCCGGCCCACGCAGGGGCCCACCTGGGCCTTCCTGCTCACAGAGGGGCCCGCGCCCGCTGCGCCGAGCCACCTGGAGACCGCGGGGTTTTGGGGGTACGGGAGTCAACCTAGCCCACTTGCTGTGGGAAATTTTAGGATGCCGTGGATCCGACAGCACATGAGCCCAATGGCATCACTCTGCGGAGTGTGTTGCGTTGTCCCTGTAAAAACGAAAACTACAAGCAGTGTTTCCTTTTCGGGAAGCTTTGTTAAAGGGGAGAGACTCTGGTGAAGGTGGGGGCCTTACGCTTGTACACGAGGTCCGGTTCCCGCTACTTCTCAAGGACTTTGCCCCGAAGTTAATTTCTCCGGATCTGCAAAGATGCTCAGCGCTGTTTCCTACAAGTGACTGAACGCTCAAGTTCTAATAATTTAATCTAAGGGTTTAACGACAGCATTAAGACCGATGGCTACCTGGGGGGGGGGGGGAGCATGTGAGCTTTGTAGTTAGGCCACAGAGATGGGAGAGCATCTTCCCACTCCATACCCCCCGTGCATTCTGGAGTTTGCAGTACATAATTGTAGTCCCTTTATCAAAAACAAAAACAAATAAAGACACTACCACCAAGAGTAATGGTAAAACTAGAAAGAACAAAATTCTGTCTTCGTTCTCTATCAGATTCTTAGAGTTCAAGCTATGTAAGAGATGTCATAAGAAGCAAACTTTGCTGGTATTTATAGAGATATTAATTAGACAAAATGTTTCAATTTTAGACTGTATGAGTCAGCGTTCTCTAAGGAAACAGAAACAACAGGAGATATCTGCAAATAGTGTGAGATTTTATAAAATTGTCTCACACAAGTGTGGGGATGCACAACTCCAAATCCCAAAGGGCAGGCTGCAAGCTGGGGCTCTGATGAAGGCCCTTGATGAGTCCCCAGGAGATGCCGCTGTCTGCAGTGGAGATGGGGATTCTCTCTCTGATGCTGAAATCACTTCCCCTTTGAGGCCTTCAGCTGAGTGGATGAGGCGTCACGCATTGCTGATGGCAGTGTCCTCGGTTGATTGTAGATGTAACCAGCCATCTATGCAGTCAACTCACTGCTTATTAAAGTCCTTAAAATATCCTTGTGTTACAGTGAGCCCAGTGCTTGCTTGACCAAGCAACTGGCTGAGTTGACACATTAGCCTAACCATGACATAGACTGTTCCTATAAAATACTTAGCTCATGCAATTTTTATTTCTGCTTTTATCACGCTTTGAAATATGTCCTCCTTTGCCACCTTCATTTCCCTAATTGTCTTTCCCAGCCCAGATGCCTGGGAACACATTGCTTTACTCTTCTAATTTACATGAAGAACCCATTCTTCCCTTCAGCATGATCGAAGGTTGTAGTCCTGCATTCTTTCAGTCAAGTGTGGTTTTACACGTGGCAATTCACCAAGAAAATCAACATTTCTCAAGTATTTTCTATCAAAAGTAAAGCTTCCTTGCAAAGATTTCTAAAAGTAAAGGAGTAAGTCCTCCTTATCTTCTACTCTATATTGTTTTTTCCAGAAAATAAAAATACTTTAATAACTTTTGTCATTCCTGGGTTTAAAGGTAAGTGGTAGGTTAAAAGGCACTGGGCTTCTGTGACTCTCATAGCGCCTCCATCTCTACCAAGCCTTCCGTATGCAATCTGAAGGAAACAATACCCACAGTAATGCAGTATCATCCCTATGGAATGGGCTAAGGACTCATCCACAGTCACAGAACCAGGGCAGAAATAAAAGCTCAGGGCAACCCCTCACTGAGGGACGTCCGGCTGCACGGTGGAGACAATGGCTTATGCAAAGGTGTTTGTCAACAGGAGATCAGCAGCTACTAGAGAAGCTGTGGCTTACAGAATGGCCATGCATAAAATACAGGGTTCCTGCTCACCGCCCCGCCACCAGCACTGTGCACTGGTGTGGAGCGTTTATTATAACTGATGACAGCACTTTTTAAATAATTGCACTGTATCTTTAACAGTAGTTACCTTTGTTACAATGATGAAAGATATTAAAATAGTATGATTAACTATCATTGCAGTTTATATTAGGCGTATTTTTTCCAAATACCACTCTATTATTAACACCTTGTATGCGTGTTGTACATTTGTTATAACTTCATGAAAGAACATTCTTGCACTTGTACTATTATACAGTCTTATGCTTTACCCTTTAATCTTTATTCTAGAAACATATATGACTTAAAGTTTCCCCTTATAACCACATTCACCTATATAATTCAGTGCTGTTAAATATACTCATGACGATGTGCTACGATCACCACCATCCATTTACAAACCTTTAAATACATCCAAAAAGAAATTCTGCACAAATTATGCATCAGCTCCACGTTCTCTAACCCCAATCTTTCCTCTAGTAAACTGTATTCTAGATTCTAACTCTATGAGTCTGCTTATTATAATTAGTTCATATCAGCGAGCTCATTCAATATGTGTCCTTTTGTGCCTGGCTAATTTCACTTAGTATAATGTCCTCAATGTCCATACATGTTGTCACATGCATCAGAACTTCATTCCTTTTCCATATATTGTATATATGGAATTGTAGGTGTATAACATATTTTGTTTATGTATTCACCAGTTGATGGACACTTGGGTTGCTTCTATCTTTTGGCCATTGTGAATAATGCTGCTATGAACATCGATGTGCAACTATCTGGTTGAGGCCTTGCTTTCTTCTGGGTATGTATCTAGCAGGGGGATTGCGGAGTCATATTATAATTCTATATTCAGCTTCCTGAGGAACTGCCAAACTGTCTTTCACAGTGGTTGCACCATTTTACAATCCCACCAGAATGGATGAGTGCTCCCATTTCTCCACATCCTCTCCAACACTTGTGATCTTCTGTTTTTTTAACAGTAGCCGTTCTAGTGGGTATGAAATATCATTGTGGTTTTGATTTGCTTTTCCCTAATAGCTAGTGATGTGAGCATCTTTTCGTGTGCTTTTCAGCCATTTGAATATCCTTTATGGAGAAATGGTTATTCAAGTCTTTTGCTCATTCTTCAGTTGGGTTGTTTGTCTTTTTTATTGTTGAGTTGTAGTGTTTCTTTATATATTCTGCATGTTAAGCCTTTATCAGATATGTGGTTTCCAAATATTCTCTCCCATTGAATAGGTTGTCTTTTCACTTTCGTAACAAAGTCCTGAGAGACGCAAAAGTTTTTAATTCTAAGGAAGGTCCATTTATATATTTTATCTTTTGTTGCTTATGCTTTGGGTGTAAAGTGTTAAGAAACAATTGCCTGACACAAGATCCTGAAGAAGCTTCCCTACATTTTCTTCTAGGGGTTTTATAGTCCTGGTTCTTATATTTTGAGCTGATTTTTTATATGGTGTGAGATAGGGGTCCTTTTCCATTTTTTTTTTGCCTATGGATATCCAGTTATCTTAGCACCACTTGTACTCTAGTGGGCTTGGCAGCCTTGTCAAAAATCAATTGGCCATAGATGTGAAGGTCTATTTCTGAACTCTCAGTTTGATTCAATTGGTCTATATATCTAAGCTTGTGCCATTACCATGCTGTTTTGACCACTATAGCTTTGTAATATGTTTTAAAGTCAGAACATATGAGTCCTCCAACTTCATATTTCTTTGTCAAGATGTTTTTGACTACTCTGGGTCTCTTTCCCTCCAAATAAATTTGGTAATTGACTTTTCCATTTATGCAAAGTAGGTTGTTGGAATTTTGATTGGGATTGCTTTGAATCTGTAAATCATTTTGGGTAGAACTGACATTTTAGCATATTTAGTCTTCCAGTCCATGAACATGGAATATCTTTCCATTTATTTCTTTGAGTTCTTTTAGCAATATTTTGTAGTTTTCCATGTACAAGTCCTTTAAATTCTTGGCTAAATGTATTTATTTATTCCAAGATATTGATTATTTTAGTTGATATTGTAAATGAGTGTTTTTTCTTGATTTCGTCTCCATTACTAATGTACAAGAACACTACTGATTTTTGCATGTCAATCTAGTACCCCTTTGCTGAATTTATTAGCTCTAGTAACTTCATTGTAGATTTTTCAGAACTACCTATTTTAAAAATTTTTAAAAAAAGATATTTAGATTACATAAATGCTATATAAAAAATATAGGGGATTGCCATATGCCCTGCTCCCCACACCATGCCCATTTGCCCCCATTAACAACATCCTTCATTAGTGTGGTACATTCATTGCAATTGATGAACACATTTTGGGGCATTGTCACTAAGTATGGATTACAGTTACATTGTAGTTTATACTCTTTCCTACACAATTCTGTAGGTTATGTTAAGATATATAATGGCCTGTATCTGTCATTGCAATGACATTCAGGACAATTCCCAAGTCCCAAAAATGCTCCCTTGTTACACCTGTTTTCCCCCTCCCTGACCTCAGAATCTCCAGTGGCCACTGCCTCCACATCAATGATATAATTTCTTCCATTGCTAGAATCACAATAAGTCTATAGTAGAATACCAGTAAGTCCACTCTCGTCCATAGTTCACTCCCCAATCCTGAGGATTCTGGGATGGTGATGCCCACTCCACCTCTAACTGAGAGGGGGCTTCAGTCCCATATGGACAATGGATGGGACTCCCTTGTTGCAGTTGCAGGCTCTCTTGTTTCCTTGGTGTGGTGGGTGTCCATCATCACCTCCTTGTTAGTTGTCCTGGGTGAGTCCAATGAACTGGAGAGTAGGTGTTGCAACTCTGTTGAGGCTCAGGGTCCAGGTGGCACATGGACAGTCCAAAGATTGAAGACTCTTGGACGTACACCTAACAACTCCAGTACTTATTATAGGTTCAAATAGAAGGACAGAAGAGCCATGAGTAGGGAAACCATAACTGAGTCCAACTCTGTCACAGAGGGGAGCATTTCAGAACTTTCTATGTATAAGATCATGTTATCTGCAAATGGTGAAAATTTTACTTCTTCCTTTCCAATTTGGATGTGTTTTATTTCTTTTTCTTGTCTAACTGCTCTGGCTAGAACTTCTAGTACAATGTTGAATAACAGTGATGACAGTGGGCATCCTTGTCTTGTTCCAGATCCTAAAATGGTCTTCTACCATGATGTTAGCTGTGGTTTTTAAATATATGCTCTTTATCCTGTTGAGGAAGTTTCTTTCTATTCCAATTTTTCTAAATGGTTTTTATCAAGAAAGGATGCTAGATTTTGTTGAATGCCTTTTCTGCATTGATCGAGATGATCATGTGTTTTTTTTCCCCTTCAATTATTTAATGTGGTGTATTACATTAATTGATCTTCTTATATTGAACTACACTTGCATACCTGTGATAAAATATACTTGATCTTGGTGTATAATTCTTTTAATGTGCTTTTGGACTTGATTTGCAAGTATTTTGTTGAGGTTTTTTGCATCTATATCCAAAAGAGAAATTGTTCTGTATGTTTTCTTGTAGTACCTTTACCTGGCTTTGGTATTAGGATGATGTTGGCCTCATAGAATGAGTTAGGTAGTGTTCCCTCCTGTTCAATTTTTTGAGAATATTTTTAGCAGGATTGGTATTAATTTTTCTTAGAATTATTGGTAGAATTTGCCTGTGAAGCCATCTGGTCCTGGGTTTTTCTTTGTTGGGAGGTTTTGGATGGCTGATTCAGTCTCTTTACTTGTGATTGCTTTGTTGAGGTCTTCTATTTCTTATAGAGTCAGTATATGTTGTTTGTGCATTTCTAGAAATTTGACTATTGCATCTAGGTTATCTAATTTGTAGTAATACATTATAGTATCCTCTTATGACCCTTTATATTTCTGTGGGGTCCACACCAATGCCCTGCCTCTCATTTTTTATTTTATTTATTTGTGTTTTCTTATTTGTTCCTTTGTCAGTCTAGCTAAGGGTTCACCTGTGCCCATTGGAAGATGCAAATAATCTTGGCACTTCTATCAGTATGTTCTTCCTGTAACCCTTTGCCTGCCTTACATGTTTTTCCTATGGCTTGAGAGACACAGAATGTTAGAGCTATATTTGATCATTTGCCTTTTCCTTAATGTGGAATGGCTAGTCTGAAACTCCCCAGAGTCTCTCTCTCCTCTGTTCTCTTTTTCTATTTCTTCTCTCCATCATGATGAAAGGGAATCCTTTTACTCCTTCCATGTTGGAGCTGCCAATAAAGATTTGCCAAGATTCAATTCTCTTGGGGGTTATTTATATAAAAACTCTGAAGATTCAAAGTTTTCTTTCATATAAACTTTTAATTAATTTACTCATACTTTTGAGATATTTTCTCATTTAATAGAAGGAGAAAAAAGAGCATGTTTATAGTCATACTTAATATCTTTACACTTACCCATTCTTTGATTAATTACAGCTTTCTGCTGCAGATGTACAGCATAAACTGGCTCATTTATTGTGTAATTATACCTTTTAGATGAAGTGCAGATCCATTGCTGTTATTTTTTATGGACTGCAGCGGTTATGTGCCTGAACAAAATTATGTTCCCATCATCCTGCAACATGGAATGCCATTACTTGGAAGATTAGAGTGAAAGAGAAACTAGCTTGGGGAATAAATGTTCTTATAATAGCAAAAGTGGCATTTTTTGAAAGCTTCAGGGTTCCTGAATGAAAACCACCTGCTAAATGACACTTATGTGAAAAACAAAGTCCATTTTACAGATGGTGAAACTGACTATTCATGTTTTAGTGAATGTAGTAGTTTAGTATTATTTATGAATTCCAAAAATAGATATTGGATTATGTTTGTAGACTGGCCTGTTTGCACATTAGAGTGTATTGGATTCAGAGGTTTTACTTTTACTTGATTAAATAATGATTAAGGCTTTGTTTGGGCCATGTCAGTAGGACTCACAGAAAAACCACACCACAGAAAAGGGACGCTGGAGTTTTTGAGCTGGAGTCTGGGAAGTATGCATACAGAGGAGCAGAGCAGCTGAGCCCAGAGAGAATCGAGCCCTGGAGAGAGAGACAGAGCTGGTATCCTGAGTCTACAGCTGGCCTTGTGGAGAGAGCGGGCCAGCTGAGCCTGCAGAGAAACAAGTCCCGGGAAGAGAGGAACCCAGGAAGCCTGAACTCTTGCAGATGTCGGCAGCCGTCTTGCTCCAACACATGGCAACAGACTTTGGTGAGGGAGTAACTTATGCTTTATGGCCTGGTAACTGTAAGCTTCTACCCCAAATAAATACCCTTTATAAAAGCCAACAGATTTCTGGTATTTTGCATCAGTACCCCTTTGACTGACTAATACAGTGAGTAATATCATCACTATAGGAGTAAGTTTTCAAGAACTATGTCATGTACTTGGTAACAAAATACTGTTCCTGTGCATCAACTCTCTTCACATAGCAATAATAAGATAGTTTTTCAACTGTCTCTGTCTATATATTTCTATCACTCTCTTATCTATATCCACATCTATATCTCACATTATATGATTTAATTGAGCATTCAACACCTCAATTTGTTTGTAGGTCTTGACTCGTTGTCTCCTTCTTGAAGATGCTTTTCTAATGGGTATGATAAACTACTAAAGTGCTTTTGAGGTCAAAAAAGTGTGTGTACCAGAGCTGCCTCCCAAATGCAGTATTTCATGGAGTTATTTCACTGGGGTCTGACAGCTCCTGAACAGGTGGGTGGAGGTTGTACCCTCTGAGTGGCACATTTGATGGGACAGAGCTTCAGCCTCAGAGGGTGAGGCCAGACGTGCAAGTCGATCCTGTAACTAGACTTTGGGATCGACCTTAGGCAGGCAAGCTATAAACCTTCTAAAACTGGGGTGATAACATCTGCTGGAAATGATGGATTTCAGCATTTCATGAGGTGATACATGCGAAGGCACTTTGAAACATGCAAAATATCTCACAAACCTCAAAATCTGTTGAGCTCTCCTCCTGCTCTGCTTCCCCTGAAAGTGTCCAACTTGACGTAAAGTTGAAGTGTTTTCTTAATTCACCAAAGTGAGCCTTGGAGCAATTCTTTGGACTTACCTCCAAATACATTGTATACTCTCTAGATGACTTCATTCATTCCTGATAATCCAAATAATGATGCCCAAATCCTAAGAACATAGCATTCATTGACTGAGACGCTGTGCACGTGCCATCTAATTCCCACTAACTCTGAGAGGTAGCTGGAATTATCTTCATTTTTTTAGGTGAAATTAAAATAACATATTCACAAAAACTGGATGCACACCCAGTCCTCTCCATTTCGATAATCACATTCGTCTGGAGCTACAGACCCACACATACTACTCTTTGTTAGACTCTTACAGGGATGTGCAGGTTTCTCAAATTTAATGTGTTTAAATCTGAACTATTGTTTTCCTTCCCAGATCAGGTTCTCTCTCCTATTTCCCTGCATTAGTTAATTATGTCAGTATCTACTAGGAACCTGGAGTTATTTTACATTCCTCTTCTTTTTCTTCCTTTCATTTTTTTGTATAGATATAAGGAGCTTAGGACAATTTTGTTATTTTCTTTTCTCCCATTCTGTCTCCTAA
This sequence comes from Tolypeutes matacus, assembly GCA_026826555.1. Taxonomy (NCBI): domain Eukaryota; kingdom Metazoa; phylum Chordata; class Mammalia; order Cingulata; family Chlamyphoridae; genus Tolypeutes; species Tolypeutes matacus. The sequence goes on along the minus strand of JAKSZT010000049.1, from coordinate 3,549,168 downwards.
ACTGCCCCTGTTATAGCTTCACCATCAACAAAGTGGGGGTGTTAGTCATTTGCTATGTAATATGGAAAATTAAAACAAATGACAGAGTTAGGGTACAAAAATCTTTCAAGAAAATGTCACTCCCAATCTCAGAATGAAAAAAAAAAGCCATATAACCAGAAAACTCATATTTCTTTTGATCATATCAGGGAGTTGAGTTGACCTTCTGTGTTTTGATTGCTTTCAAAGCTTAATTACATGAACTGGTCCACATTCTTGCTGGCCTCCGGCTTGGTGGTGGTTTTGTGCTCGGCATGGGAAAGAGAATCAGCAGCCTTGAGGCTGGTTTCCTGAAATCTTTCTTTCCCAGTCTTCCTCCCAACTCTGCCTCTGGATGCACCTTAAAGCAGCAATATGCCCATTGTCTTTGAGTCAGGGCGTGATACGGAGTGACAAGAGGAAGGCGAACGTTTGGAACAGCCACAAAGTCTCTACTATGTATCCAACACGGAAGGCCAAGCTGGAGGGTGTGGGATTGGCAAGTGCCTATTTTCCAAGCCTCTCCTGCAACATCGACAGACACAACCATCCTGCCCTAGGTTTTCCTGGGAGCCCCTCCCACTTGAATGTGCATTGTCAACACGGTAGGTAGTTCTCCTGTGAATGTAAAGCACATCCAATGAGTAATTCCGCCTCAAAGAATTGGTTTTAATTAATGTGGCAATACAAGCTAGCATTTAAATTTATAGTACCAAACACTGAAATAGGTCTTTTGAATTAGAAATCTGACAAGCAGTTTAAGAGTGGAAGAATGCCAATATCTTCAGGGGACCACAAACTGGGTATCTGCCAGGTACGTATCCATTAAGAGCAAAATTTCTAGCACTCTTGAAAATCTGGAAATTTGTTTTGAGAAAAACCTGGTCACAAAATTCTGACTTGGCACATGCACAGTGTTCCTTATTTCCCTACATAGGGTACAGACTATGCTACACTGTTTCCTCCTGCCAAGACTTATATTTTTTAAAATGAAAATGTTAAATATTTTATTCTATTTAATCATATAATACAAGAATATCTCTGTTTATGGTCATGTCCTTTAAAAAGTGATATTCCAAAATATTTTTCTAATAAAAAATTTCCAGGGGAATTCATTTTATAGAAAGATGTACAAATTTATTAAAAAACAAGAAGTTGGGGTGGTTTGTAGCTTTCTAGGTATTGCAGAAACCATAGATTTTCTACTTGGTGCGTTATTGAGAATCATCTTGTGAGAAGTTGCTCTTGAGTTTCTCTACCATTTTCTCAATATTCCTTGCATGCGGGTTTAGCTCTGCTTCCAGCCTATCACAGTGGGTCCTTCCAGAACAGCATGGAGGAGGTCACTTGGGGATATGACCACTAGGAGTGCCCTTTCCTTGGCTGTCCTTTGCAAGTGTGGAGAGACGGCTCCTGCCCTTGCTGGCTAAGATGAACCTGTCCTAATAAAACTGGAATAGACCCAAGAGTCAGAAGAAGGGAGGGTTTAGACTCAAATTTTCTCTGCATTTATGTGCGTGTGTGTGGTGTGTGGTGTGAGTATGTGTATATGTATATGGACATGTATTCCTTAAGAATCTTGGGCTTCCATCAGTAGTTTGTCACTACAGCTCTCCCTCTTGGATGGTACACTACCTGGAATTCAGGAATGTTCCTTTCTTTCCTTATGAATAAAATGCCTGGATCTGTGCATAGGATAGAATTATACATCAACCTGAGTGTGTTACTAACCTTTCTGGACAGAATTAATGCCATTTAAATGAATACATTTCCTTCTTACCACAGCTGGGAAATCATTACTAATTTTCAGGCACACTGACATAATAAATTATCATTTTTGATATTAATGAGATTATAATGTTGAGTTCCATCATAAGTCTGCTTTAATTTGGCATTAAATACCCTCTAGTTCTTGCAAATTGTTGCCATAAACAGATTAATAATGAAAAATATTGAGACCTTTATTTTAATGTGTTTCTAAGTTTAATGCAGTTCATTACTTTACACATTTGCACCCGAAACAAAAGTAAGGCATGTAAAATTATTTGCAAGGAGTAACATATCACCAAGTTACTCATCATAGAATATTTATTAGGAAAGCCAAAGTGAAGAGGAATTGGGGTGGTTGAGTTCTACTACATGAAATCTATGAAAATTTTTTAGCAAATGAAAGTTTATTATGATTTTCATGTTTTATTTCAAATGCAGTTTTAATACCTTTGCTAACTCAGTGTTAATCTTCCATGAGCTTTATTTTTAAGATTATTTTAAAGATTTCCCATACAGTCAATTCTCCTATCACAAAATGCTTTCTGAAAATCCACCAAGATATGATATTTTTGTTATTTTAATGATTTTTTCCTGAAAAAGTTAACTTGAATTGATTGCCTTTAATATCTACCAATGGACAATAGTAGAGCGAGATGCCTGTGAAGTAGGGAGAAGGAATCATTACAAACCTGAAAGCATAACTGTTCTAACTACTCTTGTTGTGCAACCACAGGTGGCTGTCTGAATCAGATCTGGACTTCGTGTTCTTGTTCTACAATATTTCCAGCCAATTCCGATGTGTTTCTTACACTTATCATCCCGGAACTAACAATGGCCCGAAAACGTGCAGTGCCCAGCTACCAGCACCAACGTAGACTTCAGTTTGTGGTCTTTGGTTGTTGAAAACAGAAACGGACCTGACCAAAGGAATCAAGCAGAAGGAACCAGAGACCTCACAGAATTCAGGAAAAAGCAGAACAGCCTGGGCAGGCACCGAAGCAGGTTTCTCTAGTGTTGGTGCCTCAGGAACGAGCTCGCGGTCCATGGCCATCAGGCGTGCGGCTCCTAGCACCTTCTGTCTGTCCACTTCCCAGCCCCACCCGACTTTGCTTGACAGCTCGGCAAATTCCCGAAGGGAGAGTCTAAAGCGGCCCACCTTGGAGTTGGTGATGTTTAACTCAGGAATTTTTTCATCCGTTTTTAGAAGTAGCATCACTCAAAAAGATATTTTTCTTTGGTGTCTCCTCATGTTGCTAAAGGTTCATGCAGGTTTTATGATAAAAGTGGTGGGATGATGACCTGGAATAGATTAAGTAGTCTGGAAATTATCTGTTCCTGGAAAATCTAAACTAATTTCCTTTGAAGCCATCAGTTCTCTTTGACTTTTCTCAGTTCCTACTATGTGTCTGTCATCTCTTGAGTCAATGTTTGTAATTTGTATTTCCCTAGAAAATCAGTAATTTTATCCAAGTTTTCAAATTTATTAGCATTCAATAGTACAAATTATTTTGTATAGCTTCAAAGTCTGCCCAGGATTTGTGAAAGTTTTCCCTGTCTTATTCCTTTTCTTGAAAATTCTTATTCTCTTTCATTAAATAGGTTAGAGTTTTATCTCTTTCATTATCTTTGTTGTATTGCATGGGATTCTTTATCAGTCTTAATACACATAGATTTTGTTCTCATTTGCTAAAATGCATCTTTTGCCTTTATTAGTCTCTTTTTTATGTAACTCATTGGTTTGATTTGTTATTATTTTGCCAACTTCTAGAGTTGAATACATAATAAAATTATCTTCATCATATTGGTAGAGTATAAAGTACAAATGGTTCCATGCATAAAAGTTTAGTGACAGCTCTTATACCGATTTCCCTCCCCCTCCCCACTGTATAGTACACAATTGAAAATTATTCTTCCTCTTCCACTTCACAGATGTCTCTGAGACAGATTTTAATTTTCCAAAATATAAGTTAAAGTCTGGTTTGGTTTTGACTAAGGTTGTACCTATTTCCATTGCATTTTGGAAAGAGAAAATAGTATTTATTTGTTTTGGGTAATTTATTAATATTTTCTTTGGATTGTGATAACTGATCAATTTTTACAAATATATCATGATGCCTGAAAAGATATATTTTGGCTAGAGTATAGATTTTGATACATTTCTAGATTGGTTTTATTATTTAAACCCTGTATCTTTAAAGGTTTTTTATCTGTTTGATGTGTCAAGGACCTTGACAACTGTGTTTCATTCTCTCTCTTGTGTTGTCTTGTATTCAGAGGAATCTTTGCTTCAAATATTTTAATGTTATATGATTTGGCAAATATTATTCATGGTACTTATTTTGTTATCACTAATCACATTCTCCATAAGCATAATTAAAGCTCCTTATAATATTTAATGATGTTTTTCTTGGTTTCAGCTTTTTTAGATATTGATATTACTCTTCAGGATTTGATTTTGCTCACACTTTTTAAAATATAACTTAGTTCACCATTTTACTTTCAACCTCATTTTATTTTAGGTCTACTTTTGATGGACCTTTTGTATGCATTTTTAAAAACCAATTGCATTTCATTTTTTTCCCTAGAATATATATGCTATCTATTCATTTTCATTATTGTTGATATTTTGGATCTACTGTCATTTTATTTTAACTTTATATTTCCTACAGCTTCCTTTCTTATATGTTTTCCTGTATTGTAAATAACATGTATATAATCTTTTTTTTTTTTTTTTTTTTTTTTTTTTTAGGTACCGGGGGCCAGGGATTGAACCTAGAACCTTGTATGTGGGAAGCAGGCATTCAAACACTGAGCCACATTGGCTTCTCTGAGTTGTTTTTTGTTTGTTTGTTTGTTTTGCTTGTTGTTTGTTTTTGTTTTTTTCAGGAGGCACTGGGATCTGAACCTGTGACCTCCCATGTGGGAGGTGGATACTCAACTGCTTGAGCCACATCCACTCCCTGTAGACAGTCTATTTTGTTTCTACTAGTTATAACATTTTTATAACTGTGCTTAACATAGTTCTGAATTTTGTTTTATGGTCTGAGATTTTTTTCTCTAAACCTTTGTCACTATAATATTATGCTTGAATTATAGAACTTTTATTTTAAGTGTTATAGCAGAGGTTGCATTGTGAAATGATAATTACCATCAATTTTCCATTTAATTTTTCAGTGTTGCTACTTTTACCATGAATTCCTCAATTTCAGAAATTTTTATTCATATCATGGCTAGATATATTATTAAAGAGATGATTTTTTTATGAGGGTAGAGAGATTATTTATTCTTTCAATTTCTTTGTTGCCTTGTCACATAAAAAGTATAACTTGGATGATATAGAATTCTTTAGTCTAATCACCTTTCCTTAAAACTCTAAACATTTCCCTACTACTTTATGGCATATAAATTCTTTCTTTGGAGGAGTTTAAGTCCTGCTTATGTTTTTCCTTCTGCCTAACTAGTTAGCTTGAAGGATCAGTGATTCTTCATCCTAAAAACTTCACAGAGTGTTTATTATATTCCATGAGTTTTTCTTAGAATACAATGAACACTTATAAAATATACTTACTCTGGTCTTTCTTTAGGACAGGAATACTTCCTTTTTTTTTTCTATCACATTTTTTTCATTATATTTGCTGTTTTGTCAACCCTGGGGTTGCCAATTATGCATATGTTGGGTCCCATTGTTTCCATAGCTGAATTCTCAACTGCTAATTTGTGTATAGATTTTTCCCCACATTTTCTCTGCTCAAATCAGGGAGCAGAATCTCACAGACTCTATAATCTTCAGTGTAGGATGGGCTGATGATAGGAAATTGGAAGGAAAGGGGAGGGGATAAACTAGGGGGTTTCTCCTGCTCTCAATCTGCTATTTCCCTTCTCTGGCACAGCCTCTTCTCAGTGGTCCCACCTCCCACTGGACAGCAATGGCCTTGATGGCCCCACTTCTGCCCTGACAGCCCCACTGTGACCCTAGACTCCTTTGGAAGGCCCAGTTGTGGGGACACTGCTGCTGTTTCCCACTGCTGTTGTTGGGTGAGAATGGCTTTTAGTTTTGCTAATCTTTAGGGTGCTGCCTTGTCCTCTCACTCTCAGCAAGTCCCTTCTGTACAACTCATTTCCTGTATTAAATTTCCCCTGTTAAAAAACACAGAATTTACCTGTTTTCCTGGCTGGATGCTGGTCAACACATCTGGCATTCTTTTCTTGTTAATGTGGGTAATATTAGACACAGAAGAGTACTTAAATTTATTACTTTAAAAAATGTGTTTTGAGAAAGTCAGTGAAAATGATGAAGTAAGAACCACCAAAAATCCTCCCTTCTATAAATGTAATGAAATAACTGGCAAAACCATCAGAACTCCGTCCCCCCCCAAACTCTAGGATTAAACCAAAGGTTGGCACTCACCTGGGGGAGTTTAAGAAAAGTAGCAAAATATTGATAAGAACAGCAAACTTTGTGCCATTTTTACTTACCAAATGCCATCGCTTACTCCCCAGCTGAGTGGTCACCTGGAAAATAACAGCCCACTTTCCTGGCACCAGAGAGAGCAGAACAGGGTGGAGCTCTTTCAAAAATGCACTCCTAAAGGACAGTCATTATTTATCTTCTGGTAGTTCTCTGGTAGACCCAATCTGAATCAGATCATATCCAGAGCTAAAGCTTCTTCTCAGTGATAGACATAATAGACCCCATATACTATGATTCCACTTATATAAAATGCCCAGAATAAGCAAACCTATAGAGACAGAAAGTAGATCAGTGGTATCCAGGACTGAGGGGAGAAGGGACTTGGGAGTGACTGCTAATAGGTGGTATGGGGTCTCTTTTTTGGGCTGACTGAAAAATTCTAGAATTAGTGATAATGGATACACAAAATTGTGAGTATAATAAAAACCACCGAATTGCACAGTTTAAAAGGGTGAACTGATGGTATATTAATTATATACAACTAAAATATTTTCAAAATGTATAGCTAATGAATTGGCATAAAGATCATATGTATGTAACAAAAACCAAGTGACAATAGTAGGGTATTATTTATAATGCAGAACCCCTTTCATAGCTTTATCATCTGGGCACGCATAGCTAAGTACTCTATTCTAAATACAGAAATGCATATAAAATACATGGCGTTTTTGCATCACCTTCTTTTACTCAATGTTATGCTTGTGAGCTACAGCAATGTTGCATGTAGCTGTAGTTCATTCATTTTAATTGTTGTATATCATTCCCTCTTATTAATACATGGCATTATTTAATATACAACTTACAGATATTTGGAATATTCTCTATTAGAAATAATGCTGCCATGATTATTCTTGTTTATTCCATTTCTTTGGTATTGGCCACACTCTATATAAGCAACATCCTTGGTATTTGGCAAAATTTAGTATGGTCACTCTTTAAAAGTTTTAATTTTTCTGTTCTACATGTAGTAATATATGTTAACCTACTGTCTAGTGGTATATGGCTGTGCATTTAATTTGGATTGTCTTGACGACTTGTAAGATTGATCATTTATTCACGTGCTTACTGGCTCATTTCCATTCGTGAATTTCATGTTCAAGTGTCTTGTCAATTTTCTGTTGCTTATTTCATGTTGATCTTTAGGGTTTAAAAAATATTTTAATTGTAGTTTCTTTGAGGTTTATATGTGTTGCTAATAATTAATATGTATTGCTAATAATTACTCTCAGTCTTTCGTTCACTTTTTTCATAATGGTGTCTTTTTTTCCAACAGAAATTTCTGGATTTAATGGAGTCCAATTTATCAGTCTTTTCTCTTATGGTTAGCTAATTTTGTGCTTGTTGAAGCATTTCCCTTGTTGGAGATTATAATCATCATCTTAAATATATTAATTCTAATACTGTCTACAAACCTTATTGTGCCTCTCACATTTAGATCTATCATAAAATCAACCCGGAGTTGATTTTCATGAGAGTATAGGGTTGGAGTCAGGCTTTACTTATTTTCCATATGGAAAAAAACATTTTCAGCCCATCATTGAAAATGCCCTCCTCTCTGCACAGCTGGATGGTACCACCTTTGTTGCAAATCAGGTACTCAGTTGTTTTTCTGTTTCTGGGGTCTCCGCTCTGTCTTGTTGATCAATTTATACATCTTTTTGCCAATACACCAATGCATGAATTATTTTAACTTTATATATGGTACCCAATAGCAAAGTTCTTATATCATATTCTTCAAAGAGTTTCTTGGCAATTTTTGGCCCATTGTATTTCCACATAAATTTTAGAATCAGCTTCTCAGGTCTTATAAAAACTGGTAAGTATTTGGTAAGGACTTTGTTGACTTTAAAAATCAATTTGGGAAAAATTGGGTTTGTATATCTCTCCATTTATGCAAGTCTTCCTTACTACCTCAGTAATATTTTAGGTCATGTAGGTCTTTTGCTAGAGTTATTCCAATGTGTTTATTTTTAATCTATTTTTAACAGCTTCTTTTAAAATAATTTATTCTCTGTTTGTGATATGTAGAAAATCAATTGAACTTAAATAATAATATTGCATCTAACAAACTTGTTAAACTCAGTTATTAATTTTATTAATTAACCTGGAGCTTTTTAAGTTTTCATACCATCTATAAATAAAGGCTCATTATTTTTCCTTTCCAATCCTTGCACTTTTCATTTCTATTTTATTTTCTGGCTAGGGCTTCCAGTACAAAGTTGAAATACTTTGAAAGAAATGGTAACAGTGGGTATTCTTGTCTCATTCCCAATATCCAAAGAAAGTTTCAACATTTCACCTTTACAGATGTGAATTTTTGGTAGATACCTTTTATCACATTAATAAATTCCTTTCTCTTCCTAGTTTTCTAAAATATTTTTATTCTGAACATGTGTTGAATTTTACTAAACACTTTATGCTTATTGAGATGATTATCAGTGTTTATTTTCTCATTTTTTTGAGGTATGGAGTTATATTGATTGATTTTTAAAGTTAAACCAAACATATTGGGACAAACAGCAACACAACAATATTTCATATTGCTGATATATTTAATACCTCGCATGTGGTTCATGAGTAAACTTGGCTTAAAATTTTCCTTTCTTGTAATGTCTTTGGCAGGTTTTGTGTCTAAGTTATGTGGCCCTAAGAAAGTGTGTTGAGAAGTATTACCTCTTTTCTTGTTCTCTGAAAGTGATTCTGAAAGTTTGGCATTATTTATTTCTTGAATAGATTCTAAAATTTGCTAGTGATTCTTCTGAACCTGGGGTTTTGTTTGAAGGAAGGTTGTTAAATACAGATCAATGACAGTTATTGTTATAAGACCACTTAGGCCTTTTGTCTCTTCTTAGAAAATTACATTTTTCTAGGAATATATTTCCCCTAAATTTTGATAATTTTTGTTATAAAATTTGAAAAAAAAATATAGCTTTTTTGTGCTTTTCCTGTTTTTAAGATTTGTGGTAGTCACCGCATTTCATTTCTGACAGTCATTGATTATTTTTGTCTTTTTTTCCCTTGATTTGTTTCATCAGGGTTTTTTAAAATCCTTTTGAAAGAAGCAACTTTTTATTTTCGTGATCCTTTTAATTTTTATATGTTTTCTGTTTTATTAATTTCTTTTCTTATACTTACATACTTAAACTGGAGAGCTAAGAAGATAGAGAAGAATTCCACGGCCAGTACCCAAGGGTAGTTAGAACTTCCAGATGGGCAGGGCTCACATCTCGTGCATTTGTACCACTCAGGCTCTCCTCTCACTGTCTCCTCTCACTTTTTTCACTGAAAATATTTTTTACAAATATTTGTTGAATAAACTAAAGGCAAATCTAATTCTTCCGTAATAATTAATTTTTTTCTTTAACTATATTTATTGTTAGAAATAAGTTGTGGCCCTCTTAAAATCTGTTATTTAAAAAATGTTGAAAGAAGAACCAAGTTTATGATTCCTCATCTACTATGCTGGCATTTCTTTCAAAAGTTCAGAGTTATTTTATCCTGACTGCAGATGATTGTGCCTATTTCCTGAGCTGATTTCTTAGTAGCACAACCTTGGACAAATATTCTGAGACTCCAAGAAAACCTTTCTCCACAGGGGCCAGAACCTGGCCTAGCTATGTAATGAGACATTAAGCAGATTATAAATGTAGGGCTCTTTATTTTTGCTTCTGCATTCTTTAGGGCACTTTACTGTGTCAGAATATTTAATGATAGCTATCAGTGTGAATTTGCAAGTGGGAACTTCAGTATTATAACGATTTCTTTATTTTTTCATATATTTAACTGATTCTTAGAATTTGTTGATCTTTCATTCACGATATAACGTGTACCTAGTTTCACTGAAATTTCACCAAGTGGGTGCTTATAGAAAGTGTTGTCTTTCCACTTGTAAATAATTATTTAAAGAACAGAAACCTTGAGCTTGATGATTACTTGCTTTACATATTAACACTTACGTTAGTTTCTTAGGCACATTACCAATTAAATGCAAAGCATTTGGCAAGCTGGCTTATGGAAGAGCAGAGAAATATTCAGAATCACAGAGCTGACATTAGTTTGACAATGAAATGTATACTTGCAATCCTAGTTTTTACAAATGTCTTTCATAAATCATCATGGCAGTTTGAGATTATTTATGAATCCCTAAACAAGAGATTATGTTTGTAAACTGGTCTGTTCCTCTGAGTATGATACTCTTTGATTGTATCAGATTCAGCTGAGATGTCTTTGATTAAATTATGTTAAAATTAGGGCTTTGATTTGACCATGTCAGTAAGGAGTGACCCAGGGTGGAGTCCCCGCTCCCTTGTGGGCTGATATAAATGGACACACTCAAGAAGACACACAGGAGGAGAGAGAGCTCCATAGATATGGAAGAGGAGAGAGCTTGCAGCCCCAGGAAGCCCGGAAGGAAATAAGCCCTATGTCAGCCTGTAGCTGAGAGAGAAGAAGGCTGAACCCTCACAGAGATTGCTCGCCATCTTGCTTCAAAACATGGCAACTGACTTTGGTGAGGAAGCAGCCTTGAGCTGGACTCTTTAGGGCCTGGTAACTGTAAGCTTTTTACCCCAAAATAAATACCCTTTATAAAAGCCAACAGATTTCTGGTACTTTGCATCAGCACCCCTTTCGCTAATACTGTCAGCCATCACGAGTTTTCCCTGGCTTTTGCTTATAAGCACGATGTTTAAGACCATCTATTGCAAATCCCTGCTCTGAAAATAGCCATTGGACACTGGGAGGCCTGGCCTGAAGGGCTGTGCCCAGGGCCCCCCTCATCTAAGGTGGAGAGGGAGCTTCTGTTCTGGGGGTGAAAACTGGGAAAGGGGTTAAAGCTCAGGAAATGAAAAGGAGAAAAGCCAGTTCTTACACATTGCAAAATGCCATCTAAATGTAAAAGCAGGAATAGAAAAAGATGCTATGGGTACAATAGAATGACTTGTAAGCAAAAACCACTATTAAAATGTGCTTTACTACATACATTTTCTGGTTCACTTACATCTAAATGTCTTATTTGTAGTTTATTCTTCTAAAACTGGCTGCTTCTAGTTGAAAAAAAACATACTCGGAAATATTTTTTGAGCTTGTTAGATTTATAGAGAGTCTACTGTACTGTCTCTAGCACAATGTTTCAACCATGCTGTAGGGCAGTACTGTCCAGTGCAGCTCTCTGGGATGATGGAAACATTTTCTGCACGTCCAGGACAGTAGCCAGGAGCTCTGTGTGGCCTTGAAATGTGGCTAGTGCCACTGAGGAGCTGAAATTGCTATTTTATGTCATTTTAATTAATTTATATTTAAATTTCAGAAACCACAAACAGTGTTTGGCCGATAATCATTAATAGTATTTGTTGTTGTTATATCCTTAAAGTTCATCTGGGGAGATAGAAAGCCAATCCCATGACTCCAGCTAGCCATAGGTGTTGCATAATATTTGCAGGCTGAAATCTCAGAGGAACCAGCCAGCACCCCTAGTTGGGGTCCACTCTCTTGACGTCCACCGTTTTTGTTTTCTTTTTTTTCTTTTAACTTTCAATGAATTATCTGGCCAGTGTGAAATTGGAGGTGCTTTCACAATTTGAAGGTGGTGTATAATTCTGGACTCTGCTACATGGCTTGTTGTCTCTTCCTCATTTACTCCTTAAAATTTTCCTCAGAATGATTCAAATTTGGATGTATACCAGAAAGTTATTAGGGGAAGAAAGGTGCAAAGAAAAAATAAATTATTCATTTTGGAGCCTCATGGTCAATTAAGGAAACTGAGAACAGGCACTTACCTCAATTGCCTGTTACGTTAAAAAAAAAAAAAAAAAAAAAATCAGCTCCGTTCTTGTAGTTTGATACCATTGCCTTAAGTGCATATAGAAGATTTCCCAACTGTGTTTAGAGCATTTTAGGGTGCCTATAACTTAGCTTACACCTGAAAAAAAATTTAAGCCCAAACTCTATATAGTATCCTATTTTCTAGTTTGTGGATTTTCTGTCATTACTCTAAATCTGTAGCAAATGGCAAATTATGAATTCTCTCAGTATTCCTATGAAAGGAATTAGCCAGCCTAATTTGGGTAATTATTCTCATTATATAAGAAATTGTATGTAAGAAATTGCAATTTCCCTACATTTTTTATGTTGGAGCGCACAGAGCTTACTGAGACCATATCCAAATTTCAACTCAGTGCTTCTTTAAGAATTCTGAAAGTTTAGATAAAGATCTTGAATATATTTGGATGATGTTAAGCTAAACTGTGTGTACCTTCCAAAAGTGCATATGCCTCACATTACCAAGACCAGACTTAAAAACCAAAAAGATAAAACACAAAGATCTACTGATCCTTTCTTGCTTGAACTTTTATAGGATCAGAAATTTTGCTGTGAATATGAAAACAGCAATCAGAAAAAGATATTCACACAGACCCCAACTTTACTGCCACTAGCATTTGTCTTCATTTGCAGGCTACCAGGACAATACCACACAACGTGTTGGCTTAAACAACAAATGTGCATTGGCTCACAATTTTTGAGACCCGAAGTTCTCAAATCAAGGCATCAACAAGGCCAGGCTTTCTCCTGTAGGCGGTAGCTCTCCCTCAGCTGGCGATTTGGCTTCTTCTTTTTTCCTCTGGCTTTCTCTGACTTCTGGCTCCTATATCTTCTAGCTTCTTCCAGTTTCTGGTTTCTACTTCTAAGGCCTCCATGAATGCAAATTAAGGCCCACCCTGGTTCAGATGGTCACATCTAAATAAGATCTTTAAAGATCCTATTCACAAATAAACCCATACCTTAAATGGTAATACATCTGTGGCAGTTTGATGTAATTATGAATTCCAAAAATATAATTGGATCATGCTTGTAAACTGATCTGTTAATCTGTGCATGTTTAGGTTAGGATTAGGGTGTTGAGCCCCACCCTTGGTGGGTGGGGAATTGAATATAAAAGGCAAGGCAAAGGACAGTCGAAGCAGTCTTTTGAGAAGCAGTTTTGATGCTGGAAAGAAGGCCCCAGGAGAAGAGAAGCAAGTCGTTCGCCTGATCGTCTACAGCTGACCTCGTGGAGGAAACAGGAGCTAAGCCCTGAGAGAAACGCAGCCCGGGGAAGAGAGGAACCCCAGAAGTCTGAACCCTGGCAAACGCCGGCAGCTGTCTTGCTCTAACACGTGGCAATGGACTGTGGTGAGAGAAGAAACTTAACGCTTTATGGCCTGGTATCTGTGGACTTCTACCCCAAATAAATACCCTTTATAAAGACCAACCCAGTTTTGGTATTTCACATTAACACCCCTTTGGCCATCTTCAAAAGGTCCTATTTACAAACTGGTTCACACCCCAAAGGAATGAAGATTAATATTATGTCTTTTGTTGGGGTACATGATTTAGTCTAAGATAGTCCACCTCTGGACCCTCAAAACACATGTTCTTTCACATGCAAAACACATTCATCCAATCCCCAAATCCCAAAAGCCTGAAGTCATTTTGGTAACAACTCTCAGTTATAAATTTCAACAAAATTAATTATGGGTGTAGTCCATAATGGGACAAAATTCCTCTCTGTCTGTGAATCTGTGAAACCTAGAAAAAAACTATCTTCTAAAATACAATGGTGGGACAAATATAGGATAGACGTTCCCATTCCAAAAGGGAGAAATTGGAAGGAAAACTTGCTTCACAAGTTTGAAGCAAGTCTGAAACCCTGCCAAGGAAGCTCTGTTAGATTCCAAGGTCTGAGAGTTATTTCTGGGTCAATTCTTTGACCCCTGGCCTGCTGGGGCATTGGGGCAGCAGCCAAGGTCTCTGTAAATGCAGGGAAGTAAACCCCATCGTCTCTCAGCACCAGGTGGAGGCTGCATGTCCTTAGGGACATCGGGGTAGAAGGTCTGCTCCTCTAAGCACCACGGTGGAAGGCCCACCTGCTCTAAGCACCACGGTGGAAGGCCCACCTGCTCTCAGCACCACGGTGGAAGGCCCACCTGCTCTCAGCACCACGGTGGGAGGTCCACCTGCTCTCAGCACCACGGTGGGAGGTCCACCTGCTCTAAGCACCACGGTGGAAGGCCCACCTGCTCTCAGCACCACGGTGGAAGGCCCACCTGCTCTCAGCACCACGGTGGAAGGCCCACCTGCTCTAAGCACCACGGTGGAAGGCCCACCTGCTCTCAGCACCACGGTGGGAGGTCCACCTGCTCTCAGCACCACGGTGGGAGGTCCACCTGCTCTAAGCACCACGGTGGAAGGCCCACCTGCTCTAAGCAC
>JAKSZT010000049.1:3504020-3534310 GCA_026826555.1 Tolypeutes matacus | reverse complement strand
GCAGGTCCACCTGCTCTCAGCACCACGGTGGAAGGCCCACCTGCTCTAAGCACCAGGGTGGAAGGCCCACCTGCTCTCAGCACCACCTGCTCTCAGCACCACCTGCTCTCAGCACCACGGTGGAAGGCCCACCTGCTCTCAGCACCACGGTGGAAGACCCACCTTCCCTAAGCACCACGATGGAAGGCCCACCAGCTCTCAGCACCACGGTGGGAGGCTCACCTGCTCTCAGCACCACGGTGGAAGGTCCACCTGCTCTCAGCACCACGGTGGAAGGCCCACCTGCTCTAAGCACCACGGTGGGAGGCTCACCTGCTCTCAGCACCACGGTGGGAGGCTCACCTGCTCTCAGCACCACGGTGGAAGGTCCACCTGCTCTCAGCACCAGGGTGGAAGGCCCACCTGCTCTCAGCACCACGGTGGAAGGCCCACCTGCTCTCAGCACCACCTGCTCTCAGCACCACGGTGGAAGGCCCACCTGCTCTCAGCACCACGGTGGAAGGCCCACCTGCTCTAAGTACCACGGTGGAAGGCCCACCTGCTCTCAGCACCACGGTGGAAGGTCCTTCTCTCTTGGCCAAAGATCTTTTCAGTCCAAATCTCTGCACCCCTGGATCTACCCTTGATGTCAATTTTCCTTCATTTCATCACATCTCTGTCCCTTTCAGTCCAGGTTAGCAGTGTTTCTGCTCATACAAAATTCTCAAAACCTTGTTGGTTTTGTGTGAAGTTTAAGGGAGAAAAGAATCTTCCACAGATCCCTCCTAGACCTATGGAATTCCAACCCTGTCTGCCTCTGTGATGGTAGGCTCATGTGTCATCTCTGCCAGAGGTAACCGTGCCCAATCGTCTAGTCAAGCAAGCCCTGGGCTCATCATTCCATAGGGATGATACTGCATTACTGTGGGTATTGTTTCCTTCAGATTGCATACGGATGGCTTGATAGAGATGGAGGCGCTACGAGAGTCACAGAAGCCCAGTGCCTTTTAACCTACCACTTACCTTTAAACCCAGGAATGACAAAAGTTATTAAAGTATTTTTATTTTCTGGAAAAAACAATATACAATAGAAGATAAGGAGGACTTACTCCTTCTTTACTTTTGGAAATCTTTGCAAGGAAGCTTTACTTTTGATAGAAAATACTTGAGAAATGTTGATTTTCTTGGTGAATTGCCACATGTAAAACCACACTTGACTGAAAGAATGCAGGACTACAACCCTCGTTCATACTGCAGGGAAGCAGAATGGGTTCTTCATGTAAATTAGCAGAGTAAAGCAATGTGTTCCCAGGCATCTGGGCTGGGAAAGACAATTAGGGAAATGAAGGTGGCAAAGGAGGACATATTTCAAAGCGTGATAAAAGCAGAAATAAAAATTGCATGAGCTAAGTATTTTATAGGAATGGTCTATGTCATGGTTAGGCTAATGTGTCAACTCAGCCAGGTAATTGTGCCCAGTTGCTTGGTCAAGCAAGCACTGGGCTCACTGTAACACAAGGGCATTTCGCGGACTTCAATCATCAGCGAGTTGATTTCATAGATGGCTGGTAACACCTACAATCAACTGAGGAGTTTGCCATCAGCAATGCGTGAGGTCTCATCCACTCAGCTGAAGGCCTTAAAGGGGAAGTGATTTCAGCATCAGAGAGAGAATCCTCATCTCTGCTTCAGACAGCCAGTGCTCCTGGGAACTTATAAAGGACCTTCATCGGAGACCCTGGTTTGCAGCCTGCCCTATAGAATTTGGAGATGTGTGTCACATGATACAATTATATAAACTCTCATACTATTTACAAGTTCCTCCTGTCGGTCCTGTTTCCCTAGAGAACCCTGACTAATACAGCCTCGGAGAGGGCTGACTGGCTCCACGAGTCCTATACCGAGTCTCCTTAGCAGGGGTGGTTCAGCTATGCCCTTGCATGGATCCCTGGGCTCTGGGAAGTCCCTTCCTGGAGGCTCAGGCAGGCCCTGACAGAGCCACTTCTGGCTCTTGTCTCAGAGCACATGATCTGGATAGGCCGAGAATTTTCCAAGCCATCAATTGCTGGTTTCTTTGTGTTAAATCATCAGTTCTCATTTTTTCCCTTTCCTATCACCTTTTACTGTAAGCAGCGAGGAGAATCCAGGCTCCACCTTCCACCTTTAGCTGGGAAATCTCCTCAGCTAAATATCCAGATTCACCATTACATGTTCTGCCTCCCATCCCCATCAGAAAACACAGCATCAAGTTCTCTCTCACTTTATAGCAAGGATCACCTTTCTTCCAGTTTCCTAAAACACATTTATCATTTCCTTCTAAGGCCTCCTTGGAATGACCTTGAATGCCCCTATTTCCACCAACTTTCTGCTTATGAAGAGTTGTGTGTTCTCTAAGATGATAGACACTTCCTCTCAGATTTTACCTATTTCTGGCTCACCAGAAATGCCTTTAATAGCGGTATCTCTACTGAGTGTCTTCAAAGCAAATGCAGGCTTTTTCTATCAATAGCTCCCAAATTCCTCCGGCCTCTACCCACTATCCAATTCCAAAGCCCAAGTCCACATTTTCAGGTATTTGTAAGAGACGCACTCCCCTTCAGGTATCAAGATCTCTCCTGGCCTGCCACACTGCTCTGACAAATACCACACACCTGCTTCGCTTACACAACAAGCATTTACTGACTCACAGTTTTAGAGGCCAGAAGTCCCCAAACAAAGTGTCAGGAGAGGACCGGGCCTTCCCCGGCGTTGGTGGCATTCTGGCCCTAGCGGTGGTCCCTCACCTGGCGGCCTGGCTCGCTCCTTCCTCCCGTGGCTTCCTCTGACCATCTCCGGGCTTCTACCTAGGAGGCCTCCATTACTGCTCACTAAGGCCCGCCCTGACTCAGGTGGCCACACACCTGGACAGGGCTGAAAACCCTGCTCATAAACGACTCCACCCCTACCTGATAGTGCATCTTCAGAGGTCCTGCTTACACATGGCTCACGCCCACAGGCTCACGGATTAAGATTAAAAACGTGTCTTTTGTTGGGGTACATGATTCAAGCTATCACAGTGGGGTCAAAAAATTCACTCAGACAATATTTCAATTGGTATTCTTACCAGGCTAATGGAAAAATAGTAGTTTTCAGCTGGTCTGTACTTTGACAAAGAGCATTCATATAACGGTAGCGGAAATTCAACCACCCATGCTTTGAGCTCTGAAATGTCCCCAAGAGTCACAAGGTCGTCACTGCTAACCTTCCTCTCCCTCCCTCCAGCCCTTGGGAACCGAGCCTGGGCTACGCGGCCTGTCCCGGAACCCACATTACAGGGTCCAGGGGGAGGAGGCTTTCCCTTAGCAGTCCTTGAGCAGACCTGGCTCCTGCCCGCCCGACAGCAGAGCCCTTTCCCGCTCCCTAGCTGTACCCCACTCTGTGCAAGCACCCCCTCACCTGAACAAGGGGCATTCCAGGCCCGTTCCTCACGCTGGCGCTGGCGTGGCGGCCTCTCTCGTGGTCTGGGCCGTGGTCTGGGCCGCGCGCAGGAGACCGGAGCTCCTGGCGGGAGAACTGCTGGGCAGTGCGGGCCTGCTGGAGGCGCGGCCTGCGGGCAGGAGGGGCCCTGCTGCGCCTCTCGCTCTTACTGAGGACAGGGGTCCGCTGCAGTTTGTGTGACCACGGCCTCAGCGCTCAGCGTGAGCCTGAGAGCAGGCCTGGAAACCGAGGTCACGCCTCCAGGTCCTCCCCGAGGGCCCCCAGCCGCCTGCAGGGCTCCCCATCTCCTGGGTCTTGGGATAATGGGCGCCAGGCTAGTTAAGCGGTTGGAGTAGGGAGTTCACAGTTTCTTGCAGCCCCAAGTTTCCTAGCTCATATATTTTAGCATTGTTTTTATATCTCTTTAAAGGTAAGTACTAAAATGATCATTATTGAAGGCAAGTATGGAAGAGAAATTTATCAAATTTTCCCAAAATGCAGGAAAAAAAGTACTTATGGCTAAGGTGATTAGGAGTACAATGATTTGTCCATTCCTATTAGTTTATATTTGAAGTCAGTTAATCTTGTAATTAAGCTGTATGATAGAGCATTGAAAAAATTCTTTATATACAGTATCGGAAAATTAGGATCATCATTTTAAAAAATAACTTTGGTAAAATCGAAAGAAAAGGAAAATGAGAAACTGGGTTTTAAGCAGAACATTTTATTAAAATGTTAAGATATAAAATGAAGGCAGAACTCTGATTCTGATTCCATGAAATTATTCAATAGATTGAATTCTTAAGAAGATTTATTTTCCAGTGTAGTAATTGCACTAGCATTCTGAATCATTCCTATTTTCACTATTGTGTAAGATGACTTTCCATCCGATTTTAGAGCCTATAGTTCTCTACCACCTATACATACTGGACTCTATTTGATCTTGAAGCTACTCTTTGAGGCGGCTTGACATGTTCTCGAGGCTTCCGGGAGCTGTGCCGTACAGCGGATTGGAGAAAGAGTATGCGGAGCTCTAGAGAAGAGAAACACGTTTAAGTTAGGTCAACCTGCTTATTTCTTCAACAAAGAAATCGCAAGGAAGAAAACAGAAATGCGGTTAAAAAGAGACATAAGAGAATTGTCTGCCAAGTTTGATACAGATACCTTATGTGGATCTTGGTTAAAAATATATAGTAAAAAATGGAGACCCCCTGCTGATTTTTACAAGGCAATTAGGGCAGACTAAACATGGATTGAATATTTGATGGTATCAAGGCCGACTGGCATAGGCTTAGGTGTGACCCAAGGTTAGTTTTTTAAGTCCTCATCCCTTAAAGATAGGACTGAAATCTTTATAATGGAAAGTAAATGATATCTGGGATTTGCTTAAAAATAACCCGGTGAGTGTGGGAGTGGGCGGCGGTACAGCTGCGACAAGGACGGTTCCGTGTTGGCCAATTGCTGCAACTGGCTGCTGGTTTCATGGAGGTCCGTTACCCGGCTCTCTCGATTTCGGAATAAGAACAGGAAAGTTTCCTGTAAGAGCTTTTATGACGAGTATTTGAGAGACGTCTGTGCTCTGTTACATTCTGGGGCAAGAAAATGATTGGTAAATTAGCAGATTCGATTTTTTTTTTTTGACACACGAATTACCAAGTTAAAATACTTTGCCAGAAATATGACTTTTATATTTGTATATTTTATATAGATTTATATATTTGTATATTTATATATATTTATAAAAAGCAATTTGTTTTTGAAATAAATCAAAATAGCCACAAAGGCCAGAAGAGGTGATAGAATTTCTTTTCCAAGCCAGTGTTGATAAAAGGGAAAAGTAATGTGAAGGAGGAATACATTTTCCTTTATCAGAAAACTAAAAGCCCATCTGTGGCTCTCGAGCGCCATCCTTTGCCGCCATGTGTGCCCACTGCAAGGGATTTCGAAGCATCTCGAAGCTTTTTGCTTGTTTGAAGCACACTGACGGGGACCTCCCCTGAGTGTCAGAAGCAGCACTGGCAGCGGATGTAAAAGGCGTGAAAGATACGGTATTTCACAGCAACTTTTCAAGTACCATAAGGTTTTCAGATATTAGCGTAAAACATACCAACTCCAAAACACCTCATCTAATTCCTTGTATTGTTTGTACTTTTCAGATAGGAAAAGATAAACTAAGTTTAAAAAGATGAAAATTTCTTTCCTTTAGTAAAAGTGAAAATATGCTCAGGTTATTTGACAAGACGACAGGTTGCACCTGGTTTCTTAAGTAGGTGTTTATCATCGAGTAGGCTCCAGTTATGCTTTTATTCTAAGTCTTAATTGGCTGGATGAGATCCAAATTGTTAGCCTTCTGCTCTGGGATATACCTTACTTTTGGTTTTCATTCCTTTAAAAATTAGTAATAAAAGTGTGTGTCACATAATTATTGAAGAAAACAAAGAAACAAACAAAAGAAAAAGTCGAGGGAGGTGTTAGGCTCCAATGCTATCACCCAAGGCTCTGAAACTGCTAAAAAAGAAAAAGCATCTCACCTGACACCTTGTTTCTCATTTCCAATAGCAGCAACAGCATAAAAAACTGTTTATGGCCTATTTTCATTAAAAATAATACAGGAAATATCACAATTTAGCTTTCTATATGCTGACTTTACAAGGGAATGAATCTTATATGATGTTTCTGAAATCAGCTGTAAGGAAAGAGCTAATCTGATTTTCTACCCAAATGGACACTGATGTTACCCACTAGGAAAGGGATAAGATATTTTCCTGGCCCTTTTCTCTCCAGCATCCTTGTTATTACCCTGCAACGGATAGCTAAAATGGGCCAAGAAAGATGCAACAGCCTTGAGTTTCTCCTTTCCTCTTACTACCACACCTGAATTTGAAGAGTGCACAGAATGCTGGGCTCCCTTTGGTCTTTTGGACTAAAGTCTGAAAGCATTCGATGAGCAGTCCCTCTGAGGAGCTGACTAATACTTTGCGGGTTCAGCTGATGTTTTCCAGATGTCAGTTCTCTTTGAGTTTCAGCAGTGACCACAAGACCATTCAGCAGTAAACTGACTTTGCACACAGACTGAAACCAATCTGGAATGGAAAAGTCTCATGGCACATTTAGAGGGAATGAAGCTTCTCTCTGCCCCAGATTGGAATAACGCCACAGGACGGTCCTCTCCTTTGTGATGTGGAAGCTTGTCCAACACTGTGACAGGTGTGCGTGCATGTGTGTGTGCGTTTGTGCATGCTCGAGCCTCTGAAACAACACAATTCACCATGGCCACTTACCTCTGTTTTCTCTGGGACGTTCCAATCCCCAGACACTGGATCGACAAACGCGCAGTCAACACGTCCCTCCATTTTCCTTAAAACACACGGGGCCACACAAAAACATGTAAGGACTACAGTGCAGCATAGCACATTTCCAAGGAATTGCCTGTAGAGACCTTTGAGGACACACTGTGTGGCCAGTGAGCTTATTTTCATGAGTACATCCGCCACACGTCTAGGTTTTTTCACAGAGCACAAAGACAACACATTCTTGAAAGCAAAGGTAATTTGAGCACTGAATATTTTTCATCGTCTTTAATATTTTAAACAGCAGATCTCAAAATGGGGTGTTGACAAGTTTTCATGTTGGTGTCCCACTTCCCGACAGCCCCGAGGAAGCCTGTCCTAGGTGACCTCACCTGCCAGGACCTCTGCATAATTCACTCTGATTAGACTCTAATCGCTTAAGAATCAGCAGACTTACTAAGACAAGAAGCCTGGAAGACTGGGTCAAAAATGACGCAGAAAATATACCTATCACTTGGACAAAAAGTTATAACTGAGTAACTGCAGGCACCCTTCTAAAGATATAAGGAGAGATCTGTAGCAGTTTGGCATTATTTATGAATTCCAAAAATAGATGTTGGATTTATGTTTGTAGATTGGTCTATTCCTCTGGGCGTGATTAAATTATGATTAGGGCTTTGATTGGGCCATGTGAGTAGGACTCAGCAAGTCCCTGCCCGTTGGTGGGTGGAGACTCACAGATAAAAGATGTGGCAAAGGACAGAGCTGGAGTTCTGATGCTGAGTTTTTGAACTGGAGCCCCGGGAAGTAAGCACACAGAGGAGCTTGTTCGTAAGGAAAGAGACAAGGCCCTGGGAAGAGAAACAAGCCATTCACCTGACAGTCTACAGCTGGCCTTGCGGAGGTGGCAGAGGAGCTGAGCCCAGAGAGAAGCAAACCCCAGGAAGCCGGAACCCAGGCAGACGTCGGCAGCCACCTTGCCCCAGCAATAGACTTTGGCAAAGGAGGTAACACATGCTTTCTGGCCTGGTAACTGGGGCTTCTACCTTTATAGAAGCCGATTTCTGGTGTTTTGCACCAGCACCCCTTTGGCTGATAATATAAGATCCCACATGCGCACACACAACACACACAGGCACGCAACATGCCCCTCACAACACACAGAGCCACACTTGCAGAGATGAGCACGTGTGCTGCACATGCACACAGCACTCATGCACACACTCCTATGCACACTCACCGCGCATGCACGGGCATGCACACACAGACTATGCGGAATGAAAGGCTGATCCTGGGATGATTGCTGATGTTTGGAGGGCAGTCAGGAGGGGAATAAACGTCTCACTTCCTGACTTTAAAGCACATTACTTAGCTACAGTGGTAAAAACAGCATGGTCCTGGCATACGGACAGACACACTGACCAATGGAACCGAATCGAGAACTCAGAAATCGACCCTCACCTCTACAGCCAAGTGATTGTTGACAAGGCTGTCAAGCCCTCCCAGCTGGGCCAGAAAAGTCTATTCGACAAATGGTGCTGGGAGAACTGGACAGCCATATCCAAAAGAAAGAAAGAGGAACCCCCATTTCACACCTTATACAAAAATTAACTCAGTATGGATCAAGGACTTCAATATAAAAACAATAACCATAAAACTCCTAGAGGAAAATGTAGGAAAACATCTTCAAGATCTTGTGGTAGGTGGTAGTTTCTTAAACCTTATGCCCAAAGCAGGGGCAACAGAAGAAAAAATAGATAAATGGGACCTCCTCAATTCAACACTTTTGCACCTCAAAGGACTTTTTCAAAAGGGTGAAAAGGCAGCTGACTCAATGGGAGAAAATATTTGGCAATCACTTATCTGATAAGGGTTTAATATCCATGACATATAAGGAGATCATACAACTCAACAATAAAAAGACAATGTATCTGATTAAAAAATGGGCAAAAGACTTGAAAAGACAACTGTCCAAAGAATACAAATGGTGAAGAAACACATGAAAAAAGGTTCAACATCGCTAGCCATTAGGGAAATGCAAATCTAAACTACAACGAGACACCATTTCATACCTAGTAGACTGGCCACTATTAAAAAATCAGAAAACTGTAAATGTTGGAGAGGATGTGGCGAGATAGGAACACTTCTTCACTGTTGGTGGGAATGCAGGATGGTACAGCCACTGTGGAGGACTGTTTGGCAGTTCCTAGAGAAGTTGAATATAGACTTGCCACGTGACCCTGCAATACCACTACTGGGTATATACCCAGAAGAACTGAGAGCAGGGACACGAACAGACATCTGCACACTGATGTTCACAGCAGCGTATTCACGATTGCCAAAAGCGGGAAACAACACAGATGTCCATCAACTGATGAGTGGATAAACAAATTGTGGAGTATACACATGATGGAATGTTATGTAAGAAGAAACGAAGTTGTGAAACCTGTGAGAACATGGATGAACCTGGAGGACATTACGTTGAGTGAAGTAAGCCAGACACAAAAGGACAAATACCATATGATTGTGCTGTTATGAACTAAATATATTATGTGAAATATAAATATATTATATGAAATATGAATATGGGCAGAATTGCATAAATAAGACTGTTTTTCTTTGAAGCTGAACAAATGTAAGCCAATAGTACAAAATCTTAATATCAGACAAAAAACAAACATTATACTAAGTGAAGGAGACCAGACACAGAGCAGTGCATATTGTATGATTCCATTTATAGAAAATGTAAATATAAGTCAGTTTATAAAGATGAAAGGAGATAAGTGGCTATGGAGATCTGAGGAAGGAAGGCTAAGGGGCGGAGTCTTTCTTATTGGAGTAATGAACTTGTTCTATAATTTTTGAGATGATGAATATACAACATTGTGATTATACTAAAAGCCATTGATTTTATACTTTGGATAGAATAGCCAGAAGCAGCAGCTATGTACAGTGGGGGAAGCTTAGAGAGATTGAGAGGTGAGGAATTTTCTTGTTTGCTTGTCTGTTTTATGTTTATTATTATTGAAATAATGAAAATGTTCTAATAATGATTGCAGTGATGAATGCACAACTAACTGTGATTATAGCAAATACCAGTGATGGTACACTCTGTACATAATTTATTAAAATGTATTAATGAAATTGATTTGTTATAAAAAATATGCAATTGCTTAAACATTTCATTCTCATTGAAACTACCTTTTGATTCTTGATAAATAGGAACATAATGCAGCTATTTTGTGTGTTATTATTTGGCAAGAAAAAAGTCATAGACATACTCTTAAGTGACAGGCAACAAGTACCTGCCAATTGCTTAGCTGCTAACACAGGGCTAACCAATTAGTTACTCGAGCTCTGTTGAAGGCGTGTTTGAACCTTTGCCTGGTCTTCCCGTAAGGTGCAGCATGCTCACTGGACGGTGATGCCAGGGCGTGAGGCTGCACAGGGCAGCTCTCAAAGATGAGCCTGTGTAGGGAGTGAAGGGGGCTTTTGGAACAGGTCACCCTGGCAGAGCCCACGAGGAAAGCAGGGACATGGACGAAGGAAGTGTCAAAACACGAGGAGCAGGACCAGGGAGAGATGGGGCAGCACAGACACCAGCTGCTCAGAAAAACCAATGTAGGCTCAGCAGGCTGGAAGAACCCACGCTGCAGGGCTGGACGAGGCAGATGGGCAGAGGTGGGCTGCTGCCAGGACCCGAGGGTGCAGCTGGGCGGCCAAGCCCGAGGTGAGGAGCCACAGGCCAGCAGCAGGGGAGAGCTGGGTGAGGCGAACGCTCTGGCTTCAGCCTGCCGGGACCCCAGCTGGTGCCAGCTATGACTGGCAGACAGAAACCAAGCGGACTGACCGGGTTTCCAGCCCTGCAATTCAGCGACTGAAGCTGCTTTCCTTCTGAAAGGGTTTTAAGTCTTAAATAATGTTCTATTAGAATGGAAAAAAGTGGCTAGTCCTCGGGGATTTGGTGACCACAAAGAAGGAAGGCCATGCTTCCTGGGAAGCCCGCGGGCTCCTAACGGGAGAGGAGAGGGTCACACTTTGCCGGAGGGCAGTGAGTGACAGCAGACCTGCCTCCTGCCCGTTGTGTTTGTCAGCAGACTCGAGCCACTTCTCCTACGCCTGGGAGTCCAGGGAGTGACAGACACACTTCTTAATGTCTTCCCTGTGTGGAAGGCAAAATTCCACATTCCACACATGGATACCTCCACTAAGGAAACGTCTAGCGCTAGCTCCCTCCATTCACTATTCCAAGGTCTTGGATATAATTTCTGTCTTATTTCATCGAAGATGTATTTAATATTCACATATTAACAATTTTCTTGAAATGATGGATCCTTATATGAGGAAACCAAAATTTGGTTTTAAAATGAAGGGCTTGGACTAGATGATAATGAAGTTTCCTGCTGGTTCCAGCAGCGTATGGTACATGATAAGTTTGCATCTGTAAATAGGCCCTTAGAGGACTGAGGTTCCAAAGAACACAAGCCCCCTAGAAGTCATCAAGAAGCTGACTGTAGAAGACCTGAATAGAGGAGAGGGAGCCGCATGGAATTCCTTAGTTTATCAAGCGTGCATTTAACAAATAACCACGACTCCTGCTGCAGCCAACACCTCCGCAGCCCGGATATTCTGCAGCAGGCACCGTGCCTGGCAGTACTCCAGCATGTCAGTGCTGACCTATGGCCATTCCGAGCAGAATACCCCGGTTTCCATTCAGGGAGCACGACATGTATCTGCAAAGAAATGCACTCCATGGCTTATTGAATGGCAAAATGATTGGGGCATTAATAAAAACATGGAGGTGTTGATAATAGTCTGAAAACGATGTAAATGGACAATGAGAAAGAACAAAAAGAATACAGCAAAAAACAAGAACAACCCATCCAGAGTGCATCCAACAGCACAACTTTGAACAGGCTTATTTTTGATAAACTTTAGCTTACTGATTATCTTTAGGGGCCATAAAACCTACCCAATGTAAAAGTAATTCTAAGGCTAATGTGTGGGGAAAATCACACGGCAAGGTTTGGACAGTTTTAGAGCAGAGTCTGAGCGCCACTTGATGCAAACATCTTTAGACAAGGTAAGTGAATAAACCTTTATTGAAGTCGAAAGGAAAGAGGGTGGCAGTGAGCACGAAAGCTGGTGAACATCTACGAGGAGGGTGGCAAGGCTGTGGGAGAAGGCCATGCCTGGATTGTTTGGTTGACAGGTCTATTTTCAAAACTGAACATCTTTTGATGCACACTACAAATGTATTATTAATAATTTAATTTACTTTTATAATTTGTATTACTGTGTTTCCTATCATTTTATTAAATTGCTAGTTTTGATTGCCATGGGTGGTTTAAGTTTTCTTTTTTGTCCTCAGCAGATGTGTTTTTCTCTAATTTCCTAGCTTGTCATCTTGTGTGTCTGAGAAACTGACCAGACTGTGTAGTGAAACCCAGTGTGACAGTTTGAGATTATTTTTGTGAATCCCAAAAGGAGAAAGATTATGCTTGTAAACTAATCTGTCCCTCTGGGTGTGATACCCTTTGATTGTATTAAATTCAGTGAGGGGCCTCTGATTAAGTTCACTTGATACAATCTATTTAGGGCTTCTGATTGGGTTACATCAGTAAGGCCCGGCTCAGGTTGAGTCCTCACCCCGTTGGTGGCTGATATAAATGGGCACTCACTCAAGAACATGCTGGAAGAGAAAGAGCTCTGTCATGTTTGGTGCTCTGGGGAGAGATGAGCCATTTGCCTGATAGTTTGCAGCTGACCTTGGGAAGAGAGCCAAGATTGATATAAAACCCAGAAAGAAAAGAGTCCTATGCCAGGAGAGAGAGGAAGCCCTGAGAGACAAGCCCTATGCCAGCCTGCAGCTGAGAGAGGAAGCCCAGAGGGGAACGCTGAACCCTCGCAGAGATCAGCGACCATCTTGCTTCAACACGGGGCAACTGACTTGGATGAGAAAGCAGCCTTGAGTTGGACTCTTTATGGTCTTGTAACTGTAAGCTTTTACCCTAAATAAATACACTTTATAAAAGCCAACCGATTTCTGGTACTTTGTATCAGCATCTCTTTGGCTGACTCATACACCTACCAGTCTCTGCTACTGTTGCATGGCAGCTAAACTGTCTAAATGTGTTTTAAACAGACTTAGAAAACGCTCAGAGAAAATGAGCTCACGCTCTGGGCGCACATTGGACAAGGAAGGGGAAAGGCCATTTGGGAAGGCCGTGGATGGTAACTCCCAGTCCTAAAATCCTACCGTAAGAACCCGCCACTCCATGGCATGGGGAACCCACTTCCTGACATTGGGGTCATCCTGTTGCAGCCATCCAGGTAATTTAAAGGATAGACATGAACACGTATCCAGCAGAAGATATTTGCTGTGGGTGTTTGTGGAGGAATTTGCTCTTGGGCTCCCATTACTGAACTGACTTCTATATGCTGATCGTAAATGCCACGGCACACCCCAAGATCCAAGAAATGATGGCCACAAGCCGGGGTGGGGGAAATGATGACCCACGCTACGGGCTCAGCCCTTAAGAGGGCCAATGACTGAAGGCTGATGCTTAAGTCACTAACTGTCTTATTCGTTTATTTAGATTCAACCAGTATTTCTAGGGCACATACTAAATATCAAACTGTATGTGAGGTCACACAAAGCTGATGACTACTTAGTGCCTGAGCACAGAGCTTGGTCTCGGGGGGCACTGCTGGATTTCTGTCTCCTGGATGAAAGCACATGTTTATATAAATGCCCACCACACACGATACCCACCAGCAGTGAGCACCATGCTCCTTCCTTTCTCTTCTTATCCTTTCCCCTTTTGTCATTGGCATCTCCTTTTCTTTTAACCTTCTTACTAATTTCTCCTGACCCCAAAGCCTGGAATTAATGAAGGACATTGGGATAAGGGAAAAGAATAAAGAGGGGTCAGAATTAGTAATAATAACCAGTGTGCTTCTTTTTATTTTTAAAGACATAAGCATTAGAACTGATAGAATAAAGGCTTCAAACGTACAGAGTTTCCCTCTTTAGGACAGTGGGAACTTTTTGGTAATGGACCATGCTAATAGTACTGCAACACTGTGAACATAATTAACAGCATTGAATTTTATATTTGAATGTGGTTAAAAGCGGAAAATTTTAGGTTGTATATATATTACTAGAATCAAAGTTTTTTAAAAAATCCAACACAGTCAGTGAACCCTAAGTTAAACCATGGACTCGAGTTTAATAGTACAATGGAAAGTGGGCTTTCATCGGTTGTAACAAATGTTGCACATCAGTGCAAGGTGTTAATAATAGCGTGGTGTACCATCATCATCAGTCATTCTAAGAAAGAATAAACTGAGTTTATGAAACCAGCCTATTCTCAACTGTGTATGTCTGTAAAATACTAGGTTATTCGAATTGTGCTAAATAAAAGGAGAGGAAATCACAAAGAGAAGAAATGGAAATATTCAGCCATATAATGGTCTCTATTTCTGGCAAGATGTCGCCTTTTTTAAAGAAGTAAAACAAACATTTTGGAAAAGCCAAAAGGAAAGAAAGAGAAGATGCAAAGCCAATTTGAACAAGCAAAGCCAAATTAAGGGGAAAGGTCCAGGAGCTCAAGTTTTCAGGGACAAATGGAACCATATGTTTTGGTGAAAAAATTCAGAAAGGATCATGTTTGCGAACACAACCAGAAATGCCACGAGAGAGAGGAAAGGATTTATCATCTGGGGTCACAAAACCGAACCACGAGGACACTGAATTCCGCTGAGCACATTCATGTGATGCCTTGGCTTCCCAGCATTCCTCCCACTCTTCACAGGAAATAAATATCCCTCCCCTCGAAACCTGTCACTAACACTCGCTGCCGCAGAGAGCTTCAGGGGGAACCGCCCAGGGTTATGGACGCAATTAGCGGGACTAAAGCTCTAAAGCTGACCCGGAGTCCCGGCTCAGCCCTAAGGTAACCCCGCTCTCCACACAGCGCGCAGCGCAATCCCTCTGGAATGCGCTGGGCGGCGCACTTGGAAATCTCTCTTGACCTGTAAAATCACTAGGTGCCAATCTCCAGGAAATAATTAGAGAGGGAGACAGGGATTTATACAGAAAGAGGTATATTGATAAACATTAAATTTAGAAACCACCGAAATGTCATATACGATTCTGCGGAAAATGCTGAACTTGTGATACAAGAGCATGATATGGCCCTTTCAAGCCACATTTTTAAAATTTGGGGGTAGAGGGCAGTGTTTCTTTAAGTGTCATCAGAGGCCCCTTGGAGAGCTGAAGACCCCTTCAGTTCTCTGTGAAGTCAAAATTATTTTCAGAACAATCATAAGGCAAGTGGGTAAGAGTTTCATTCAAAATGTAAGCTAGAACGAAGACTTTTTATAATAGGCTTCTTCACTTTGCTGAAATTTGCACTGATGGTGCAAAACCCAACAGCAGGTAAAACTGCTGGCCCTTCAACACCAGTCACCCCAGGGACAGCAGACGGTGCCCCATGCTGGCCACCACCGTCACACCGCCAATGAAAAAAACGATGTTCTTGATGAAGCACCGAGAACTGTTAATTTTATTAAATCGCAACTCCGCAGGAACAAGTCTTTTCAACATTCTGTGCGCAAGTCCCAGTATGCTTTATGGAAACTGCACATAAAGGACTTCGTGGCATACTGAAGCATAGTTCTCGCCTTGTTTAGCGCTGCGAGACTGAGCTGCATGTTCAACTAACCACTTTTTTTGTGTGGACTAAGGCTTTTGGCAGACATTTTCTGAAAAATGAACAGGGTAAGGCTGTTGCATCAAAGAAAACTCCTGATAGTACTGCTGCCTAAGATAGACTGCAAGCTCTCAGTCAAAAATTAGAATTTTGAAAAACTTGTATTTTTCTGCCATGAGCATGGCAGCTCCTAATACTTAAAGACTTTCCTGACAAGATTCTTTTTTAATATTGCATAGTGAAATGTGTCAAGATTTGACAATCTGCACAACTCACTGAACCAATATTTTCTAAATGAAGAGTATATAGTGCTACAAAATCATACATGGGTAAATGATCCATTCAAAGTACAAGATAGGCTGGTAGACTTTTTTTTTTTTTTTTTTTTTTAATTATGCTACTGTCCCCCTTTTTTTTTTTTTTTTTTAAGATTTTATTTATTTATTCATTTATCCCCCCCTTGCTGCTCGTGCTCGCTGGGTCAGCTAACCACGCCATGCGGGCGGGCTTGCCTTCACCAGGAGGCCCCAGGAACCGAACCCGGGGCCTCCCATATGGTAAACGGGATCCCTACTGATTGAGCCACAGCCGCTTCCCAGGCTGGTAGACTTTTAATGTAACTAAAATTTTTCCTTGATATGGTTTCAGATTCCACATCGCAACTAGAAGAAACTACCTTAAACTCAAGTTTTAGTGTAGTATGAAAAGTATCCATAATTACCCAGAAAAGCTATTATAATATAACTCCCTTTTGGAAATATGCGCTGTATATAGCTGAATTTTCTTCATGTATTTCAATCAAAGCAACATATTGCAATGGTTTTAATGCAGAAGTAGATATGAGAATCCATTGTAAGTTCTCAGAAAAATGTTATTTTAGTTTGAGTAGCTCTGTTCTACTGTACACTGGCAGTTCAAATATGAGTAAATTCTCATTTACCTGGCTAACTTCTACTTTCTTTCAATATGGTTTTGTTAACTGCCTCTTCTGAAAATATTTTTTCTATTCCTTTCTCCTATGAATGCGATACCTCAAGGGAGCACAATTGAAAAAACTCATTTTTCAGAAAAAATATGTTATTTTTCTTAACAAGTAATGGCTTCATTATTATTTTAAAATTAATAAATAAATATAAAGTTAAAAAATTTCTTAGCTGCAACTTCTAATATGGTAAATATTGATAGATATAAAAACCCCATAAAT
Source organism: Tolypeutes matacus (assembly GCA_026826555.1). Taxonomy (NCBI): domain Eukaryota; kingdom Metazoa; phylum Chordata; class Mammalia; order Cingulata; family Chlamyphoridae; genus Tolypeutes; species Tolypeutes matacus. The sequence goes on along the minus strand of JAKSZT010000049.1, from coordinate 3,517,664 downwards.
AAAACCTATTTGAGGTCCTCAATAATTTTTTAAAACTGCAAAGGGATCTTGAGACCAAAATGTTTGAGAATGGTATAGGGAAAGAAGGAGAAAATAATTTCATATATAGTGATTCAAATTTTGAGAGAAAAGTATTTGTGTGTGTGTGTGTATGTATGTACATTGATGAAAGTTTGGAAGAAGATACATCAAAATGTTAATAATATGTTTGCCTGGGCGGTGAGATTAAATATAACATCAAATTCCTTTTTGTCACTTAGTCGTTTTCCTAAGTTCTATTCACTGGGTTGTCGTGAGTCAGAATGTCGGGGTAGAGGCTGTATTTTTACAGTTGGGGAAATATCACTGGGCGTTTCCCCTGCATGAGCCCCCCTTCCCCCACCCCCGGATCCTTGAAATTCACCTGTCTAAAAGGGAAGATCTCATTTTCACTTGTCCTCTTTTCCTGACTCCCTCCCTTAGCATCCCTTCTCAAACCTTACCTGCCTGCCCTGCCGGACCACTTGCGATTCTCCGAACGGGTCGTGTCCTTTCATAACCTCTGCACTGGCTCGTAGATGCCCTGCCTCACCCCTGGGACCTCGGCCATGGCCGAGGGCAGATGACCAAGGCTGCTCTTGGCGCCCCACCGTGCCTCGTGCGTCTTACCTCACTGCATTCATGTGCTTTTGCATTTACATTCCTGCCTCTCAATCGTGAATGAATATCCTATGGGCAGAGCTAGGCTTCCTCTTACAGATGATTCCGGAAACATTACTTAAGCCCCAGCCATGTGCAATGTGCTCTGCTACAGAGCCATTCAGAGCGTGGTTCACAGATGGCTCAGGTGGAGAACCTCCTTGTTCCCCAACGGGATAAGGACAGAAACGGGGAATGAGTGTTTAGAAACATCTGTAGCAATTTGACTAAGAAATTTTATATCTATTGACGCTAAGAATAAGAAAATTTGCACTAGCATTTTGTGACTTTCAAATTTCCTTTTTCTAATACTGCATTTTTGTTATAGTTTACAAAACCATTGGTCTGTCTGTCATGAACTGGGGGAAGAAGAACCAGCTCCTCAGGGCACTTGGATGGAGTAGCTCTCTTCAGCTAAACTCTTGGGCTCCGATATGAGTGAAGGCTCATTCACCTGGCTGCCTTCTACTTTTCCTTCAGTATGCTTTCACTGTCTACCTCTTCTAAAATATTTCCTTCTCTTCCTTTCACCGTATGAATGTGATACCTCAATGTCTCACAGTTGGAAAGAGCCAGGAACTAAGTAACTTTCTGCAATCGTAATGAAATATTTTCCATGTAAATTGCTCTATATGAAAACTCACTCTAATTTCCTTATTGAATTCTCTTAGACACATAATCTGTTTGATTTAAAACTGATTGCAATGCTGAAGTTAATTATCAGTCTTCGTGATTTCCCTCAGCAATCACCTAGCAACTTGCATCTTTATAAATCTTTGTAGACAGTTCCAAGTTTACAACCCAATGCAAGAATCTGTTTAGAAAAATGGACTCATTCATTATGACTCCTGAATATCCACAAATTCCTGTAAATATACCACATTTGGGATTTATTAATAAGTTTATTTAAATCTTTCTTGGATCTATGAATAATTATAGCCATACTCTCTAATAGAAATTCTGAAAAAAAAAAAAAAGTAATAAGATTTCATTTTTTCTCATAGCTGTTTTTTTTTTAAATCCATTTTTAAAATCATAGAGAAATTAAAAGCACATGATTAGCATTCTATACAGAGTTCTTGAAGATGATCTTTTCCTGTCAAATCCCCAGTTAACTGCTCATCATTTTTTCACACCTGGTGTCCCAGTTTGCCGGGCTGCTATGGCCAATCCCTCACAGTGGCTGACTGAAACAATGGGAATTTATTGTCTGATGGTTCGGGAGGCTGGAAGCCCAAAATCGAGGGCTGAGCAAGGTGGCTGCTGGCTCTCAGCAATCCTTGGGGTCCCTGGCGTTGCCCCTGCCTCTCTGTGTGGCTCCCCGTCCGCCGCCCCCCGCCCACCGGAAGCCTGCTTCTTTCCTGGGCCTTCTCTGACTCCTGCCGTCTGGTTTCTTCTCTCTAAGATCGCTCCAGTAACATGAATGAAGACCCACCTGTTTCGATTGGCCACACCTTCACTAAACACTACGCCTTCCAAAGGTCCAGTTACAAATAAGCGCACAGCCACGGGAGCGCAGCTGCCGTGGGTCCCGGCTCCAGCCCCAGCCTGGCCCGCCTTCCTTCACACCACCCAGCCGTGCCTCTCTGCTCGCTCCTTGGCCACCTGGTGGGTTTCAGCCCATGCCTCCAGACTGGAGTGGCGCAGATCCTCCCTCAGCGCCCACCATAAGATCCTCACATGGAAGCAAAGCCTGCTCTCCTTTACCTGGCTTTCCCAGTGCTTTCCGTGGAGCACGGTGCATATGTAACATATGCTTTTACAGCGTGAGATTATTTGCTTTAAACATGTTTCCTCCCCTAGTGTCAATCTCTATTTATTTCTTATATTCTCAGCCCCTTACACAGTGCCTAGCACATACTAGGTGCTTAATAAATGTTTGCCAAAGATACACGAATCACCAAGTTTCTGAATTATGTGCTCCCTTTTTTCAAAGAGGGTTGCTGCCATTCTATTCTTTGGTTCGTTAGTGAGCTTGACACTCCAACCCAGTACACAGATTGCTGACGCTGCAGCAATGTCTCTAAGGGTGCTTGTACAGAGAAATGTGGGAAAGGAAATCTGAAAGCAGAATAGCTGTCAGGAAAATAACAAAGCATCGTTGAAGAAAAAGTAAGAATAAGGTGACCCCTCCCAATGGACCAGCAAATTCCCTACTTTTTAGTAAAACCGAGAAAGTACAACACTGGGAAGGTTTGTTCTCCAGCTAAAGGTGAGGGGTGCATTTGCTCCGTGCCATCTGCACAGGGAAGCTCACTGGGCCATGTTCCTGTCCTCCCTCATTTCGGAAGGCTGCTTCTTTCCTGTAATGTGGTTGTCTTACCCGGCTTGCTTGGCTACAAGGAGACACACAACTTAGAAATGTGTCGGGCACGGGGATGCTGTCTTCTTGCAGTGCATGAGCTACAGTGAGCACAGAACAGCTTTGCCAGCCGCCCAGATTGTGGTGGCAAAAGGCTCTCTTCAGACAAAATCACTAGGACCAGGACTGTTATACAGTGAGACGCTCTTTACGTGTTTATGTAGATTTCATTTCTTCCACTACTTATGTCCGTGGCAGTTAGAATCGTGAGCGCCAACGAAAGGCACCCGAGCTCCTGTGGCAGTGAGCCCCTTTGTAGAGAGTGCCTTGGAGCTTGTAAAGGCGGGTCAGGGCGTGGACGCATTGGTGCGTCTCCTAAAATCCGTCTTAGGTGTGGCCAACTGGATCACTGGGAGGCTCAATCCATGCTGTTGTGGCCTCAGATAGGCCAGAAGTCAGAGAAGGGACATTGCTGTCGGCAAAGGACGGCCGACTCCAGACAGCTACTGACCGCAGCAGAAACCACGGCCTTGCTGACACCCTGGACTGACGGGCACTTCTGGCCTTCTGAGCTGGGTGACAACAAATCCTTGTTTAAGCCACACCCAGTGTGTGCTGTTTGCCGCAGTGGTTCTGGCAAACTAAGAGCTCAACACCACAGCCTGGGCAGTGGCGACAACACACACAGACGCAGGCACGCACCCCAGCACACGGGGCTCTTGCGTTATTCACTACCAGATTTTGTATAATCAAATAATATCTTAAATGAACAGGGGACTTGTTATTTAAAGAAATACTAGATGATTAAGGAAAAGAAAATAATTTTGAAGTTCATGTGAAATTTCTAATTTTATCTCTTTGGTAAATATGAATATTTCTTTCTAGGAAAGAGTTTGTATACTCATTTGGAAATGACCTTTCTAGGAAAGACGGAAAAAGAGTGATAACATTCTTATAAGTAAACTTGGCAGCTAGGTTGTCAAGGCCTCTTCTGGGCAAAATCTGTCATATACACGGACATTCAAATTAAAGTCTAGTGTGCATTAGTGAGCAGCAGGGCACGCTCTTTCAGCCAGTTTCAGTTTGCTGCCTTCCTGAAATGCCAGTTTTTGATGATCCCCTCCGCCCCTCGGTTATGGATATGCAGCCTTGTAGGTTTGCAGATCCTACTCTTCCCTCGTAGCCCAGCATTTACCTTTCTTATCTTGAACTTATTTTGTTGCCTGTCATGGACCCCAGCCATGATCTGCCCAGTTCTGGGTTGTGCTAAGACTGCATTTGGCATTCTTTTAGGTTTGCATTCGGCTTCCCCAGATTGGAATGAAAATCAGTCGAGTTTGATAGAAATTCTTCAATAACAAACAGCAGTGATTTCCCAACTTTGAGTTATCTGTAAGGATTGTATGGACAAATTCTGGAGCTTTATGGCTAAGTAAAGTATTGCTTTGGGATATAAAATGTTCGTTTGTGTTCATAAGAAGAAGAAAAAAGGTCCTATTGCAGACAGGCTGAGGAATTAGATTTAACAAATATTAAAATGAATCCCTACACCATTTGTTGAGCTTAGGGATACTTAGGGATTCTGCTGTCAAGATGCTACCATCTGTTATAGGGGTGCCAAACCAAAGTCAATGTGATGAGTGGAAAACAAGCCTGGGGAGAAAGTGCTTTGGAGGCCCAGAGGTCGGAGCTCACTTCTGCCCAGGAGAGCAGGGACCGTTCGCAGGGGACATGATTTGGAGCTTGGTCTTTGAGAAAGTCTTCCTTTTTATGTTTTATTTTTATGGTGACAGCTGTCTTCACTCCTTCCACGTCTTGAGCATGTTTGACCCCTGGTCCTGGATGCCAGAACTTGGATATGTAATAGCAAGTCTGCAGGTTCCAGGCACCTGATGTCCCATCTACTCTTTACCTATGAAATGCCTACCATGCACGAGACAAGGAGCAGGACCGGCAGATGCTGTCCTGCTTTCTGGAGATTTATCAGTAAATAGAATTACAACAGTGGAATGAGTCCCAGATATTGCTGTTTTCAACCATCGGTCAGGCATGTGATCAATTCCACAGTATAGACAGACTTGCCAAGGTTGGGTCTTCTCTTGACTTGTAGGATGGGCACCTTTTTATTTTTTTAAATAACCATGAACGATTTCAGGGAAATGTAATGCAAAATTAAAAGTAGGAAAACTACTCAGCCAACGAAAGGCACCCGAATGACTACAGAGCTGAGTTACAACCAAGGACTCCTGAGGCCCCAAAGAACCAAGCTCAATGTTTTATTTGAATCCTGAAATTACAAAGTTGGGAGAGAGCTTTAAAATAAGTTTATCATTTCCCATTACATAGCAGACAAAATACTGATTATAAGAAAGACTAATTCAGGTAATACAGGTGGTATTTTATTTTTATAGTTATATTTTATATTAAGGGAGTAATAGCAAAATATATACAAGGCACATCAAACCTGAAAGTTCATGAACACTATTGGTTAGGAGAGGGCCTGGTAAAAAACTAAGAACTTTCTATTAAAATAATAATGGTAAACCCCTAAATTGCAACGATGGCCTATAATTGATAGACTTTGGTAAACACTGATTTCGTCCAGCTTCCTCTTTTTATAAGCAAGAAAATGGAGGAAATCACAATAGTACTCTTCCCCCATGCCCAAATGGCTCACAGGCCTCAAGGGCCATTTCATCCTTGCAGCTGCCTGGGCACCAGATCGCCGCCCTCCCCACCTGCTTTCCCACCTCCCACGTGAAGTCAGTGCCCCCCAGGTCCAAGCCGCCACCTCCCATCTAAGCCTCCGAGCCAGCTCTGTCGTCTGGGCTGTCCATCTCTTTCCTGCTCTGTGTTTTTTGTTTAAGTACAACAGGATCTTCCCATTCTTCTGCTTAGAAACACGGTCTTGGTTGGTACTGGCGAAGGCCCCAGGAGGACACAGCCAGCATGCTCCCGTGGGAGATTCGAGGAGCATTTGATAAAGGGACTCAAGGTACGGCCAGGACACAGGGAAGCCACCAGTGCAGTGTGTCAGGCTGCCCTGGGCAGGGATGGGGTGGAGAAGCTCACGGTGGACACACAGGGCCGCTGAGGGACCTGCCACCGTTACGCCGCCACAGCTGGGCTGCAGGCAGGAGTTCTCAACCTCCCCTACTCACCTTCCCTCCCTCAGGCTGCTCGCTTTGACCCAAGAAACACAAGGTCAGGTGACCAGGTGGCCCGTCCATGGACTCACAAAGGCCAGCCCCAGACCCACCCTGGCCATTTCCTCCTGTTGGGTGGCGAGTGGATCTGGGCGGACAGCGGGGAGGCAGGAGCCAGCAGGTGGCTCTTTTCTTGTTGTGGTTGGTGATTAAATGGAAATGTCCTCAGCAGGCATTCAGACCACTTAGCAGCCCCAACAGGCCCTTCCCCTGCTACCACTCCCACGAGTTTCCACTTTGGCTTCCCCATCCATCAGCCTCAATGCAAACACCCCCTCCTCTCTGAGGTCCACTTCCTCCTTCCATCGGAATCACTGGCTCCTGGGGAACGTGACCTCAGGGAGAGCCTCGGCCCAGCTCGCTCCACCCCGAGTAGTGCCAGCCTCCGCTTCCCAAATCCTGGGCGCAGGGGCAGCAGAACGGCGCGGGGAGGAGTGAAAATGCTCTTTCCTTTGGGGTCTCTCATCTAGGATTTCAGGGCCAGAATCAAGGGGTGGGAGGATTTAGGGAAAAGCATCAGTCTGCTTGGGCATTTAAAAGAGAAAAATAAAAGAAAAACCACACATGGTCCAGTCTGATTTTTAAGGGGAAGATTTCAAAACCCTGCGCTCAATTGTGTCCTTTTTTGCTCCAAGTCAGCATTTCGCAGGTTGGCAGAGCATGGCCAGTGTCTTCACAGGGGATGGGCTCCTGTGGGAAGAGGGAAGGTCTGGCAAGCATGCTAAGGTGACGACAGTCACGCCGCTGGGGGATGCCGGTTTGCTAAGGGTCGGTATAATTCCTGGGCTCAGGGCACATTCACCAGTGACACTCTAGCCGCTAAAGCAGCTGAATGCCTCGAGGCACGGCGTGAGCAAGGCTTTGACTTGGCCTAGCATAAATCTTCAATGCTGGGTCCAGTTAGGTCTATCCAGGAATCTTAAATTAGAAGAGGAGCTAAGCTTCTGCCCCCGTTGCCATTCAGAGCTGCTGCAATGCGCGAACTTCTGGGAGAGAGGCTCTAACTCGGCAGTGCAGGTACCTGGCTTGCGGGCCCAGGGCCCTCAGTCATGAACCTCAGACACCAAGTTCCGGACAGCTGCTCCAGGACTGGGGATCCTAATTAGCCCCCTTCTTAGCGGAAATACAAACCACAAATCTTTCTCTTGATCGTTCTTTCCTTCCATTTCACCCCTAAAGTATCCTGGGGTACGTTTCTTTCATTACACTCAGCATCGCCAAGTAACAGACGACGTAAGAACCAGAAAGCAGGGCTCGCGCTCCAGGTGGCCCAGAGTAGATCTTCACACGTTTATGGACTTGAATGATGAGATGTGCCCAAGATCACGTGTAGTTCCTACAAATCCCTACTCGGCAAGCTTCCTCCTACGGCACTTGCTTACTGACAATTCTTTGAAATTATTTGGAAACATTCCAGATCTAAACTTCTCAAACAAATTTTCACATGGATATATTTTATTTTGCATATGACTGAGTTATACGGATAAAACTATAACTATGTTTGTTCATTTTTAACTTTTTTAGTTTAGTTTTAAATTAGTACAATCCTCCAGGAGTGTCACAAAACAGAATAATAAAGTTATTTATTGACAATTTTTCTCCAGAAAAAGATTATAGTCTAAAATAGGAAAGCAGGGGTCTAATAAGCTTCAGGTAAGGTGAGAATAAATGGTCCTCATTAATTTGTGCCCTTTAATCCTGATTCCTAGGCCTAGATTTAATGGCCACGTCTAATTTTTGCTACTGAACTCCCTCTGGAAGGCGGCTGTGTTGGCTGCTTCCTCTAAAGTGTCACGAGCACAAACCGGGTGGCTTCTGGGCCCTGCGGAGGGGTGAAGCGGAGGCTCTCTGACACTTCTGTGGTGGCCCCTTCGTGGCCCTGCCCACTGCTGTGTGGCCTGGTTCGTCCTGTGGATCCCCGTCCGCCCCAAGTCTCATCCCTGTTTGATTTGGCCAGAAATGAGCTCCTGAGCCAAGCTGGGCTAATCAGAAGGTCTTCCTTTGGAATACGGCATTGGGGCAGAAAGGGAATGATTGAATCTCTCCACATAAATGATAAACACAACAGCATTTCATTATTGGGACAAGGCATGGAGGGAGCATATTGCAGAGGGAGAATTACAAAGCAGAGAAGCAAAAAGAAGCCGGGACAAGAGGCAGGGGGGGCTCTGCTGCGCCCAGCCCCCCTCACCCTGACCTCTTCCATTCCTACGCTGGAGCTCCAGGAGACCTCCCCTGTCTTTACGCTAAAGGCTTTATTTCAATTAAGCCAGTGTGAGGTTTTTTTCCCTGCAATCAAAGTGTCCTCACTAACACATTAGGTGGCAAGAAGCCAACTGAGGGGTCATAGAACGTATAAAACAATCCAGGAAACCAAATCTCTGAAAACAACTTGAAAAGGCTTGTTCCACTGTCTCAGGATACAGCACTCCATCATATGTTTTTAAAAACTTAACAAAATATTTCTTCTTCCAAGTCACTAAAGGGCCTCTTATGCTACCAATTCTTTTTACAAAATTTCATGAAATCTCTTAAGGGTGAGGCTTATTTGGGGAGGGTGATGAGTCTCCTGCTTATTGAATTTCTCTGCCTCTCAGAGTTGTGCTGTTATCTTCCAGGTAAGCCACTGTGGATCAGTCAGTCTTCTCTTAGCCAGAAATTCTAACTTGCTTTGAGGCTTAAATGATTCCAGGTTAAAAGAATCTTTTGAAACTGATATGCAACGTCTTTATTTGAATCGAGTGGACTGAAGCAATGTTTATTGTGGTGCTGATAAGTATAGATAATCTTCAACAAAGTACTGATAATATTCGGTAATTATTTATTGTGTGCCGATTCTGTGTAATAGGCCAGACACTGGGGTTCAAAGTTAGGGCCACAGCAGCAAGCGCAGGTGCTGTGCCCCGAGAAGAACATCTGGGAGCTCGGTCACTACCCCTGGGGGGAGCCCAGTCAGGCAGAGCAGGTGACAGGCCCTTTGCTTTGGGGCCTGGTGAGACTTTCCCAAATGTAGGGAGTGTAAGGGTGAGAATGGGGGACAATTAAACCTGAGGGTAGCAGAGCGCACGGGTCCCTGAACATTTTCACTTGTATTCTCCCTAAAACAATCTTGAAAAACTATTCATCTCCTCTTACATCGTCAAGTGAATTTCTAAAATTTTTATTGTAAGTCTTGTAGTTGCAAAGGGTATAACTTCTGCTATATTTTCTACTGTATTGTGTTTCATCCAAGGTTGAAGGTGTAAGTGTAGCCCATTAAATTTAAGGAAAGGCCTGTCATCTCACCTAAAGGACAAGCCAGTCCTGGTCTCTACGCAGGCAGCCCCAAGTCTGACTACATTGTCCAGCTCGGACAGGTTTGTTAAAGTGTGTCCCAGGGACACACTCCTGACCCCTTTCAGTATTTCTTGCCTCAAATATCTCTTTACCTCTTCTTTTGCCGCCATGAGTCACTTTTGGGGGGGCTGTATTTTTAGATCACCCCTCTTTTTGCTCCCCTGCCTCGGGTATTTTACCCCCTGTGGCAATTTTTTTCAGTAAGATTTAGGATGGAGGTAAAGAAGAAGACTGAAAAAAGCAATAATAAAAGAGAAGCAGATGCTCGATGAGATGCATTCCAGAAAAGAGCATGTGAGATTTTTGGACCTGCCCCTGACTCTCGTTGTCCTCCTTGTCTTCTGCCCTCTCCCCAGATCCTTCCCTTCTCATTTCAAAAATCCCCAAAGAAAAGGCTTTACTCCCCCACACTGCCAAAAGCAGGAATCACACAAGCCTGAATGCAGCTAGGTCTAAGCTTTCCGTGTCCTACTATGGAGTTATCCTTAACTCCCGGGACCTCAAAGTGGGTACCGGGATGTGGAAATGATGAGCACTGATAGCTCCTGCTAAGGCCAAAGTATCTAGAAAAATTCAGACATGGCAGCCCAGCAAATGGTGGAGAGCACACCACGGATCTGGGAAAGCCAGGATTTGAAGCCAGCAGCGTGACACCTGAAACCCTGGAAATGCACTTCCCCATGGGACTGCGTGGTGAGGTTAGGGAAGCAGATCTAGGGGCAACTCCCCCCTCACATACATGGAGAAGGGTGGGAAGAAGGAGGGATGAAGATGGAGATAAGATGGACAAACAGGGGAATGGTAAATGGGAACGGAGCTTAGCAAAGAAGGAAGGTGAGGAGAAAAGAGAAAGGAAGAGTGTAAATGTGAAGAAGACTGGCAGGAAGAGAAGAGAGAAAGGAGGGGTGCTCCGTCAGGCTTCCCCGGCACCTCCACCTCCACCGGACAGGTCTCTCGGCAGCCCCAAAGGCTTGGGCTTTCCTGCAGGAACCTGGGGAGTGTGACGTTCAGGGCCCTTTCCCAGGGCTCACGCTGGCTTTGCTAGCAGAGCGCCTTGTCTCCAGGTGTGTGTTCAAGCTTGTAACCAGTACACAGCGGGCGGATCCTGCCCCACTAGAGCCCAGACTCCTCCAAGTACACACTGCGTCTCACTCTGCCTGTGTCCACCTTGTCTGGCATATCACAAACACCGATAAGTCACGGGAATCAATTAGAGCACGAGACCTCAGCAATAACGGAGTGAACATACCATACCTTTTCCCAGTGAACACCGTCATTCTGTCATCGCTTTCCCTTCATTTGAGATATTAAGATTGGAATCTATTAGTTTAAGGCAGTGGACTGGAGAGAATCCATCAGGTGGGACATCCAAGTCGACGTCAAGGACCATGAAGCATTATCTGGCTCCATGACACACTGATATTGCAGCAGATCCAACCCTCTAACCACTAACCCAGGCTTGCAAAAGACAGTGCGTTTCTTTAATTTCTTAGCATTTGATTAATTGGTTAAGAATTAATCCTTATCTTGGGAAGTGTGTGGAAAAGTGGATACCTTTCACTATTGGGGTGTCTCCCACATGGGCTCTCTGAGCCACCCAGGGCCACCCCACAAAATTAGTTCAGGTGCAGCAGGTGCTCAGCTTCTTTGCCCGGGACAAGCCAAGGGAGGAAAACACGCCTTCTCTGGCATACTCTTAGTCTGTGGAAAATACTGTGTTCTTTTTTTTGGGTGTCATAAAAATATTATTAACATAACCTTAAAATTAAACTTAAGGCTTTTTACTAAAATAAGAATAGTAATTATCTTTGGGTCGCTCCTGCTTTCTGCCCAGAAAAATAAATCCATGATGTGTGGAAACACTAAAGTTACATGCTGTAAAATGGGCTGAAAGGAAAATATAGCAAATCAAATGTTTCAGATTTTTTCTGCTACAGTATATTTTATTCAACAGCTAAAGGCACTGCTTACCTTGCTGGCACTTTTCTGTTTGCACGAAAACACAAGACAGCAACTGCGATATGAGTCATCAGGAAAACTAAGCCAATACCCAGGACGGTCCATAGAGCTGGAATTGCAAAGCAATGAAAAAAGTAAATATGCAGTGAAATTCATGAGAGAACCAAACCGCGTGGCTTCTATGCCATAGTGTCACCTACTATTCTGAGAGTATGCGAAATCTGCAGCAGAGGGAGGGTTAAACTTGATGTGACATCGGTTTCCTTTCCATCCTTGTCCACACCTAGAATGAGATAAAATGTTGCAGTTGAGGGAAAAAAAAGACTGGAAACATCTTTTACCAGAAATGTCATGGAATGAGATGATGAATGTCAGTAAACAATGAGATACCAGGAAACTGTGTACCTTGGATAAGAAACCATAAGAAAAAAATGTTATTTTCATGTAATGGTGTAAGATGATGTTTTTCTCAATGTTTGTCCCTTTTTGACTTTGTCTACAATTGGGAAATTGGTTTCCACCTCTTCCTTTCTTGGTTCCAAACACTGACTTGCTGTTTGGATGGAAATTCCTTCAGACCCCAGTAGAACAGATTCAAGTTATCGATTGTTTTATTGGCTAAAGGCTGCCAAGGCAATATACTAGAAGTGGGTTGGCTTTTACAGTGGGAATTTATTAACTTACAAGCTTACAGCTCTGAGGCTGTGAAAATGTCCAAAGCACGACTTCATCAGGTGGCGCTCCTGGACCCTGCCATACGGCAGGGCACAATGCCGGCACCTGCTGGTCTCTTCCTCCTCGGTGGCTCATTGCCTTCAGCTTCTGACTTCTTCCGGCTTTCTCTCTGCTCCTGTCTCTGGGCTCTGTTTTTCAGCTTCAGGTTACAGGACTTTCTCTGGCAGCTTCTGGAGTTTTCCCTCTGTCTCTGCAGCTCTCTTTCTCTGTGTCCATCCTGTGTATACAGGACTCCAGTAAGAGGACTAAGACCCACCCTGGGTCAAGCCTTACTGAAGGCATCTAGTCAAGGGCCCATAACTGAAGCAATTCAATCAAAAAGGTCCTACCCAGTTCACACCCACAGGAATGGATCAGCTCCAAGCGCACGGTCTTTTCTGGGGTGCTAACAGTCTCAAGCTGCCACAGAGGTAAGCACCAATATACATCAGAGTGCATACTTATTTCTCATACAAAAGGCTCGTCCTTCAAGTGCATAGATTTGGACTCAGGTTAATAACCTCACGTGGTGCAATCTCCTTGGCTTTATTTAGGGACACGCATGGAAAGAGTAGGAAACTTGCCCTTGACGTTGATGGCTTTAGGAAGTTTCGAAATGGAGGCAGGCATGCAGCTCTGTGGTGATGAGGTTGACTTCTACTCAGTAAGCACGTCAGAACGCTTCCAGTGGCATGTGTTTGCACATGGGCGTGAAAGCACATGCACATGAGAAGTGACCAAGCATTAATAAGAGTTTGACTGAATTCCCTGTGACATTTGTGGTGCATGCAATAAAATAGTATTGAAAAACTTGCTTTTGAATGTGTGTGTTTGAAAGTTGGCAAGGCTTCTTCATCACAGTTATTGTATTTCCTCTCAATTTCTCTTTTAAATTTGAAAATCTGAATTCTCAATATCAATTCCTTCACAAAAGCAATCAGATTATTTAGATTTTAAAAAGCTTAATGATTCAAGATCCATAAGATTGCCTTCTATTTCCTACGTAAATAATCTGTTAATAAGTAGAAATTTTAAGATAATTTGATTGTTTTGATGTCTTTGAAGTTCAAATGAAAATAAATTTTAAAATGTTGAAGCTTGGAGTATTTGTTTTTTATTCCTTGTGGTCCTCATTTAACAGTGTGATTCTTCCATGCAAATCTTCCACATGCTCACTCAGCTGGTGTGGTATAAGGAGAGGGACGCTTTGTTCATTCTGAGTTAATTGTGTTCTTTATGATCTTGAAACTGCCATTGGGTTATAGTTAATCTTCAGCACCTTACACAAACTGTGGGTATTTAAATATGCCTATCGAGATAAATCCCAGTGACAGGTATCTTTGGATAACAGTTCAAAAATATGAGGAAAACCCAAACCATATGGAGAAACAATATGAGATAGATAGATAGATAGATAGATAGATAGATAGATAGATAGATAGATAGATA
>JAKSZT010000049.1:3454671-3504010 GCA_026826555.1 Tolypeutes matacus | reverse complement strand
ATAGATAGATAGATAGATAGATAGATAGATAGATAGATAGATAGATATTTCATGTGATGAATAGATTATTGAGATATCTTTTCCCTTTAAACTTTTAATTTGGAATAGTTTCAAATTTATAAGACAGCTGCAAAAATAACACAAAACCCATTCAGAGAACTCCAACATATCTCCCATACCTTGTTCTACCAATTTTAACATTTTGCCACAATTGCTATATCATCCTATCATCTCTCTCTCTGTCTCTCTGTCTCCCCCTCCCATCTATCTCTATCCTCTATCAATCATCTATTTCTTATCTATTCTGTAAACATTTGAGTAGGTTGTATACATCATCCTCTGTGGCATTTTGAAATTATTTATGAATCCCCCAAAAAAGAAAGATTATGTTTGTAAACTAATCTATTCTTCTGGGTGTGATACCCTTTGATTATATTTGATTCAGTTGAGGGGCCCATGATTAAATTGCCTGATAAATTAGGGCTTTGATTCAACCACGTCAGAAAGGCATGACTCAGGTTGAGTCTCTGCCCCTTTGGTGGGCCAACATAAAGATATACTCACACAAGAAAACACACAGGAAAAGGAGTGATCTTTGTCATTTGGATCCTGCTATGGGACAGAAAGGAGAAGGCTCAAACAGCTAAAGCCCCAGGGAGAGATGGACCATTTGCCTGATAGCTTACAGCTGACCTTGGGAAGAGAGCAGTACAGCTGAGACTGATATAGAAAGTCCAGAAAGAAACAGAACGCTATGCCAGAAGAGAAAGGAAGCCCTAAGAGACAAGCCCTATGCCAGCCTGCAGCTGAGAGAGAGGAAGCCCAGAGAGGAAAGCTGAACCCTCGCTGAGAATGCCCGCCATCTTGCTTCAACACGTGGCAACTGACTTTGGTGAGAAAGTACCTATTATGGTACCTTGAGTTGGACTTTCCATGGCCTTGGGACTATAAGCTTTTTACCCTAAACAAATACTCTTTATAAAAGCCAACAGATTTCTGGTACTTTGCATTGCCACCCCATTGGCAGACTGATACAGACCCCTTCTAGGATCATGTATGGCATTTAATTGTTTAATTGTCATTGTCTTTTTAGTTGTTTTTTTTTTTTATTATTGTGGAAATATTTATAGATTCCCACCTCAACCACTACCAAACATATCATACATGGGGATTAATTGCATTCACAATGTTGTGCTGTACTCACCACCATTGATTGCCAGGATTTTCCCATCACCCCATACAGAACCCCTACCATTATGCAATAATTCCCCATTCCCCTTCCATCACCCTGGTAACCTATACTCTACTTTGTGTCCTATGAATTTGCAGACTCATAGAATATCTGTTCTTTTGTGTTTGACTTATTTCATTCAGCATGATGTATTCAAGGTTCATCAATGTAGTTGCATGTATCAGAACTTCATTCCTTTTCAAGACTAATCAATGTATTCACACATAAATATATCCCACATATCTGCTGATGGATATTTGGGTTGCTTCCACCTTTTTTGTCCCTCAATTCTTATATTACTGCCAATTTTGTATTTATTTGATCTTTTGTAGTGAACTCTTTAGAATCCCTTCTCATTTCTTTCTGTGAACAGTTTCCCAATAGTTTCTTTGCAGTAAACCTGGATTTAAATTTAACATCTTAAATCTGTAAGAATCTTGTTGGGTTTAATACCAACTAAACTTAGAAGCATACACAAACTATGTACTATAATCCTAAGTCTCCCCACCTTTGTATTCATCCATCGTTTTCTGATTTCTTTTTATTCTTTTTCCTTTAGCTCTTTGAGCATATTGGGACCATTTCTGCAATGTTTTAGTTTGGTAGGATCCAGATTTGATCCTACTAATTAGTGGTTTCTAATGTTTTAATCTTCTCCTTTGCATGGGCTGCCATGTCCTGTTTGCGTGTTTTGCAATTTTTTTTTGTAACCTGGACATTTTTTATATTTTAATATGTTATCTCTGGAACTTAGACTTTGAGGGATGTGTTCCTTAAGCTTGTATCCAGCTAGTGTTACGGCAAAGATTTCCTTGCATGCCAGGAGCTAAAGAAAATAAAGATAAGCAAAAAAAGAAAATACCTTTCCTAGTTTTTGCAGATTGACCTGCGTAAGTACTCCCCTTCAGAGCTTAGCTCTCCTAATAATTAAATAGAGAATAGCCCAAGGCAAAAACATAAGGACTCTCTGATCTTTCCTGAGCAAGTGTCTTGTCCTGGACATTTTCATATGCCTCTAAAACCCCCCATTTATATGGATCTGAATGTTTCATCTTCCCTAGTAAACAGTGTTTTCTCATGGTCCTAGGGACCTTAATGTATATCCCACAGCCAGCAAATTTTCACCAGGCTGCTTGATGTGACTGTTCTACAGCCTTCTGTAGGAGAGCTCTATGTGCTGTCTTCTTCATGCAGGACAAGTTCTGGAACAGTAAGCTTGAGATGAGTGTCCTGGTTCAGTCCTTCATTCTGCCACCAGACATTCTGTCCCAGCCATATAGGCTCCTAGGATGTGTACGAAGGTCACTCTGCTCCCTCTAAAACCAGGACTGGACCTGCACTGGGAGCCTAGGCCGGCTCCATGCCAACCCAATGAGTAATGAAGGATGAGGGACCAGCAAGGGCGCCATGAGATCCAACAGCTTTTAAGTTGCTTTTTTCTTGATTTGGTGCTCATCCAGTAACTATTCCCCTTTAACTGTTTCCAGAGCTTTGAGAAAGATGTTTCTGCCAGGTCGTGCTGGTTGTTCAAGGCCTCTGTGGGGAGACAGAGCCCTGGAACATCTCATTCCATCTTGATCAGGTGGATTGTTGAATGACCTTCTCTTTTGACAGTTCTTTGGGGACTTCAGTTAGACTGAACATCTTTGATATTAATTTTACAGAAAATAGTGGATACAGATAATGTGGTAAAAAGGAAAAATAGACCAATGCAGGAAAATCTGTCTTCAAATTGATAAAGTTAACATAGTGTGGCAGTTTGAAATTGTTTTATGAATCCCAAAAAGATAAATATTATGTTTGTAAACTAACCTATTCCTCTGGGTGTGATATCCTTTGATTGTATTAAATTCAGTTGAGGGGCCTTGGATTAGATTACTTGATAAGATTGCTTTACAGCTTTTGACTGGACTACGTCAGTGAGGTGTGACTCAGGTTGAGTGCCTGCCCCCTTGCTGGGCCTGATACAAAAAGGGAAACAGAGATAGACTTATTCAGACAGACACAGGAAAGGGAAGCGGCCATGTTTGATCCTGCCATGTAAGAGAAAGGACTACAGGAGGCTTAAGCATGAAGCTCCAAGGGGCTGGGCCCACAGAGCAGCTCAAGAGGGGAGGCTGAAACCTCAGCAGAGATCGGTGGCCATCTTGCTTCACCATGTGGCAATATGCTGGGATCGCCAGTAGCTGACTTTGGTGAGAAAGCACCTCTGAGGATGCTTTGATTTGCATAATTCATGGCCTTGAACCATTTATTTTACCCCAAATAAATCCCTATTATAAAAGTCAACGGATTTCTGGTATTTGCATTGGCAGCCCCTTGGCAAACCAAAACACATGTAAAAATAAAAACAACAGCAAACAACCTTACTTCCAGTAGGTTTGTAAATACATAGTACAGATTTTTTATCCACAGAACAATTTTAGAATAGATTGAACTGATATAATCAGTCAACATTAGAAAAGCAATGTTTTAACATTAAAAGTTAGTTTTGACATATGCTGGGTTTTATTCATTTTTGAAACATTCACTTTTAAGGAAGTTTTGAATTAAAAGTACAAATGGAATTTTTTTGAGTTAGGTATTATACTACAAAATTTTCAAAGTATTTGATTATTTTAGAGGAAACTCAATGTACTATCCTCAAAAGAATTACCCCTGAAGTACATTTTATACATCAGTGTGCCACCTCAAAACAAAATGTTTTCTATACATAATTTCAAAAGAGCTCATCTTCTGTAAATGTTAATAGCATTCCATTAAATTTGATATGTGCATAGAGAATGCCAAGATTTTTAAATTATACTCTGAAGTATATCATTCAAAAAACAATTCATTATATTAAATTAGCCCTGCATATTAATGAATAAATTGTTGCTTTGAAGTAAAATTTGCAATCACCTCACCAAACTGATTCCCAAATCACCACTTCTTTCCCAGTTTTTTCCCTTTTAAAATATTTCCTTTGAAGTTTATCAAATAAATGCTTGAAGAAACGAGCAAAATGGCACAGATGTACGCTCAGCGCTGGATTCCATCCCCCTATGCAATGCCACCCTGAGGTAACAGAGGCAAAGAGCCGCATATGTCTTCCTCCATGCTTTTCACCTCACAGAGTAGCTTCAACATATATGCATACATATATGTGCACGGCAGGTGGGCTTTGCATGTGTGTGTGCTGAAATGGCAGCGTACATATTTCTCTGTAGCTTGCTTTTTCACAGTGGATTATGGACTTCCCTCAGGTCAGGTGTCTGTACAAAAAAAACTTGTCTTAGTTTGCCAAAGGGCTACCAATGCAAAGTACCAGAGATTAGTTGGCTTTATAATGGGATTTTATTTAGGGTAAAAGCTTACAATTCTGAGGTCACAAAATGTCCAAATCAAGGCATCAGCAGAGATGCTTTCTCGGGGTCCTGCCACATGGCAAAACAAGATGGCCGCCAGCCTCTGCTGAGGTCCCTGCCTTCCCTCCAGACTCTACATCTCCTGGAGCTCAGCTGTGGGCCAACAGGCATAGGGCTTGTCTCCTTCCAGGCCTCCTCTCTCAGTCTCTCAGGCCTTCTCTGCCTTTCTGCAGCTCTGAGTGAACCTGGAGTCTTCTCTCACATGGCTGGATCAAAATGGTGACTTCCTTTTTCTTCTGTGTCTGTCTCTCTCGGTGTCTCCATTTATATCAGACCCAGCAAGAAGATGGGGACCCAAGCTAGCTCAGGCCTCACTGACGTGGTCCACTCAAAAGTCCCACACCACAGGAATGGATTAGTTCAAAAACAGTCTTTTTTGGGGGGTGGATTCATAAAAGAACTTCAAACGGTCACGCAACCCACGCAGATACCTTTAATTTTCAGAAATTAGCATATCATACATCTTTTTTTCTTTTCTTCTCTTTCCTTCTTCCTTCCCTAAACCTCACTCCTATATTATACCCCCATGTTAACAATCTGCTATTTTTTCCTTTCATATTATCCCATATAATTGCTCACAATATTAAAAGAAGAAAAGAATCCATTTTTCATATGAATTCTCATGAATCTTTTAAACTTGAAATTAAACTAAATGAGTAAATATTTTTTCATATGTTAAGTAAATAAATCAGTGCCTGAAACATCATAAGCACTATATGTTTGCAATTATTATGATGACTATTTTTTATCATTATTAAGGAGGAAAAGTCAAGCAAAGAATAAATGGACAGTTGAAGAGAGTTGGAAATTTAGAGACAGCATATAAGATGGTGGGGAGAGGGGAGGGGAGAAATACTTGCTGTGTGGTAGAGGGAGGTGAGGATGGGTATCTGACATGCATGTTCATCTTCGTCTGTGTGTCGTGCTGAGCCTGCTCTAGGCCATCCAGTGCTCACAGCAACTGTGCAAGTGTGTTCGCAGAGGGCTTCACAGCCTCCCTGACAGCGGCGGGTCCTCGGCGCTGAGGCCAGCAGCATGGCCGAGAGAGACGCTCGTTCTCTTGTCCCTGAGCGCTGCAAGCTGCCCCGAAAATAGGAAAATCCTGTCTGCTCCAACTACATGGCTCAGCAGACGTAAATCCCTATTTAAAACTACAAATATGTTAAAAATATGTATATACAGAGACTGCTCTTGATTTCTCTATTACTTTTCAAATGCAGTCTTGGGAAGGGCAGCTTAGATCATTCCTCTCTCACAGGAAATCAGCAAGATTAGGATTCCAAAGGGAAAATGAGAGCTAACGCTAGGGGCCGTGTTGGGTGTGTTCCTAGTCGGGGGTGAAGGGAGAAGCCTTTTGTGGGGATCAAAAGCACGAGCAAAGTGGCTCGGCTGCGGGGGGCGTTCCGTGGGCCCTGCGAGGCGGAGGCTGAGCAGAGGGGACGGTCCCGGGGTGGGCGAAGGGTGATGTGCGATGCGCTGCTGAGCTGTCTGAGGCCAGGAATGAGAGGCCTGAAAGCACAGGGTGGATTTAGGGCCGGGGCAGCCCCTTCCACGTCCCCTCGTAGCTGTTTTCTGACTACACACGGCTGAAGGCAAAAGTGATTTTATTTCTTGCATAATCTGAAAGGATCCACAAATACCATACACATTCTCTAATACTTGAGCTAAGACAGAGATACAAAAATGTAGATTAGAAAGCTTGTTTGCTTTGTTTTAAGATCAAGAATAAAGAAAATAAATGTTAGATGTGACAGGTTATTTTGGAGGTGTTTTTTCATAGTGAATAACTAGAATCAGTTTAACCAATCCTTAGCTGTTAAGTTTAACAAAAGGAAAAATAATCACTTGTTTTTATTCAGAAAGCAGGATGAGCAAAGATCACGTGACGCACGTCTGATTTTTTGTGACTTTTTATGGGGCTCTGTGTTTTATCACTTGTTGCACATGCCTCGTGTGTACAAGTCTAACCCTGGAGTATTTCCACCTTATTTGGGGACTTTGGAAGTTCAACCTCCTACTCGATTTTAGTCCATGTTGAGGCTGCAGCCCCCAAATTCATGTTGCCCCATCTTTGGTCCCTTCCTTCCATCAAACTCAACAGCCTCTCTATGCTTGGGTTGGGACTGAACCTCAGCCCACCCTCTAGGGTTCCCTTCTCCTCGCAGTGGTCCTGGCTCAGGACTTAGTCCATCCCACGTGGCATTCCAAATAGAATTCTCTCTCCAAGGGGCCCATTTTGATGGCTGCTTGCATTAAGAGGCTCTGGCGTGAAAGAGGAAGTGTGTTAGCATGTTGCCCTGTTAAGCTCAGGCAGCTATTCCGCCACCACTTTGCCCAAAAGCCATCACTCGACAGAAAGACAGGACCCGGATCCTGACTGAGAAAGGAAGTAGCAGCCTGAACGACACCACAAACTTCTGGATCAATCACATGCCAAGCCTGCTTCTGCATGGAGACTTTTTACATATAAGAGGCAATAAATTCCTTTATCATTCTCCCAGTTCAAGTTGAGCTTCTATTACGAGAGCACATGCAGAGAAAATCTCCAGTTTTCTACCTCTTCTATTTTTATGCCTAAAGTCCTCCTCGTTAAATCAAGAATCCATTATTCGTAACTCCTATGGTCAAGGCACCTTACTGGATATATAGAAGCTATAAAGATGAACAAGACATAGTCGAGGATTTGTAGGAGTAGAAACTTAAAGAGGAAATAAAAACACACTTGAAAATAACTAAGAAACAAAGAAGAAAATGAAATGTAAGAAAGGCACAGGCAAGTGCTAAAAGGATGAAGGAATTGCTTCAAGAATCTTAATTTTTCTAGACCCAGAAAACGAAAAATGCACAATCCCACTGGGCATTTATGGAACATGCGCTATAGTCAATTTATAGTTCTTCCAAACAATGAAGTGATTATATTTGCATAATATCACGACGTTTTGGAAAAATTGGCCAAGCAAGGCTTTGGAAATCATCCACAGGTGATGGGACCTGTGGAGAGGTGTTCAAAGGTGAGTTGTTAGCAGGATCCTAGAATAATCTGTAGATTTCCTGATTCCTATGGCAGCATGTGTTTCCAGCTATAACTACTCTCTAATCTTGTTGTTTGGAGGGATGTAGAAAGAAAATCCCTTCAGAAGCAGCAGGCATTCTGAACATATTTGTAGTTTAGACTTACATCAAGTAGATGTGTTTTCCTTTTTTCCTTTTTTTAAAAAGATTTATTTATTTAGCCCCCCTCATTGTTTTTGTGCTCACTGTCTACTCTCTGTGTCCATTCACTGTGTGTTCTTCTGTATCTGCTTGTCTTCTCTTTAAGTGGCACCGGGAACTGATCCTGGGACCTTCCGGCGTGGAGAGAGACACTCAATCTCTTGTGCTACCTCAGCTCCCTGGTCTGCTATGCCTCTTATTGCCTCTCCTCAGTGTCTCTTTTTTTTACATCATATTGCTGCACCAGTTCTCCTGCATGGGCCAGCACGCTGCTCGGGCCAGCTCTCCATGTGGGCCAGCTCTCCGCGCGGGGCAGCTTGCCTTCACCAGGAGGCCCCCGGAATTGAACCCTGGACCTCCTATATGGTAGATGGGAGCCCAATCGCTTGAGCCACATCCGCTTCCCTCTTTTTCATTTTAATGCATATTTTACAGTGATATGTTATGACTCAAATTAGCATGTATTTTGCAGATGGAAGTCAGAATTGCTCTCCGTCTGGGTCCATACTCCTAACGGAAATCCCTTATTGACGCCTCCTCAGGGCAAGGCAATAGGTGGCTTGTACTACTCGTCCTAATGTCACAGGTTGGGGGATGGAATTACTTCCCCATTCCATAGCTGAGGAAGTGAAGGCTCAGAGCGGTTGAGCTCTCAGTCACCGAGGGGTACGTTCTGAATTTGAGATTTATTCATAAGGGTAGGTAACTTGACCATTCTTTTCAATTAGGAGAGCAGATTAGGAGACATTTCTGGCGTCGATGCCCATTTGCCCCATTAGGCCTCACCTGCCAAGGTCTCTGGGTTTAGGCGAGGGCAGAAGTGGGAGAGGGGCAAATGGGGCCAGGGGCCTGGGTCCATCCCTGAGGCTTTGGGAGCCTCCACTTCAGAAACGAATGCACAGAGTAACCCTTGCACCTGGCCCCCCACCGCCGCCCAGAGCAGCAAATACAGCGCCTGCCCGCGGCCTGCAGAGCTGCCGTCCCCGGGGCCTTTGCTTCGCTGTGCCCACGCCCCCGGGCGGGCTCCCCTGGGAAGAGCATTCCACCCCTGCCGCGAACGCTGGGTTCAGCTCAGGGAACAGGAATCCCGCAAACAGCTGCCTGCGTGGCTTATCGATTATGCCACTAAAAAGAAACCTTGCCTGGGCAGGCCTGGGGCTTCTCGGCCGAGGTGCTGGGGCAGGGCCACGGCAGCGGGTGTTGAAGGTGCCTGCCGCCTGCCGTGGCCCTTCCTCTCCCCCACACCTGCGCAGGTCCCTCCCCACCCCACGTGCTCCAGGGAGGCAGAAGCCAGTGCTGTCCCAGCGACTGGGAAAGCTTCAGCTCCGACCACGACTCTCCCAGCTATGGGCTGAGTCTCTGCCAGCAGCAGGGGAGGGGGAGCCGGGGGAGCCCTTAACAAGCCATCCCTGTTGTCATGGGGGAATTTATTTTAACAGAAATTGAGGAAGCAGGAGACGCCGCTAAGTAATCTCTGAACCAGAAGGTTCCAGATTGCCTGGTTGTGCAGCAGTGATTAACTCACTTGGACTAACTTCTTCCTCAACTACTTAGCTGCAGCATATATTATAATATTTGTATATATTAGGTAGACCTACTTGAAAGAGAAAGATAAACACCCACTCCTTTCATGCAGAAGGGCCTGTTTCCTTAACGCAGACAAGAGAGAAGGAGAAATAAGGTGTATTTAAGGTGCTTTCGGCCAGAGCCAACACCCTAATGTTTCCTAAATTCTACTGGGTTGGAAGGGTACCGTATCTCTGGGTGAGCTTGGTAAGGCCTTTCCTTACTCCCTTACTCCCAAGCTCAGCATTTGGGCCACCCAGCTCCTTTGTCTCAGCACAAGGGAAAGCAAAGGAGGAGCCACGCTTGCCAAGCTCAGGCTCATGGTTGTGTTTGTGGGAACAGCAAGGGTTTGCTCGGGTTTTCCTGCCACTTGAATCATTCGAGTAAGTATAAGGTAATAAAAGGACAGCTCAAGTGGTAATGCAGAGGCATAGTTATCTAATGAAAATGTTGATAATTATATATTCTAATCTAGAAGAGTTTACAAATGTAAATTAGGTGACCTGATCGAGTACTTTCACTGATTCAGAGTAATGCAGAGAAACATTTAAGTGCATTATTCCTAACCATCATGAAACTAAGAGGAATCATATTCCTTTTCTGAAACAGGACATCAGAAAGAGATAAGAATCCATTTTATGTTAAAAAAAAAAATCATAGGCCAAAAAAACTTTCCAAATTCCCCACCTCCAAGTGTGCACTCAGCTTGTCAAGCGCCCCCCTGCCCTGCACCTGCCGCCTCCATGCTTCTGACCCGTCCTTCCCTCCCAGCCAGCCTCCAGCCCCGGACAGCTCACTGCTGCTGCCTCAGATGATTTCCCTGACCCAGCCCTTTCCTGCTTCCCGAGGCTTAGGGAATACCGCCCGGCAGGACAGCTGCAGGCAGAGGGCCTTGCCTGATCCGGCCTCTTCCCGCAGAGTTAGTTCCATTTCTGTTCTCCTTCTTTTGCTCTTGTGCACAGCCCCTTTCCCACTTCCAGGACTTTCCATGACATCTACCCCCAGTGGTGGGGAGGTGGCTTCCCTCCTCAACCATCTATGGCTAACTCTTGTTTTCCTGAAGGACGCAGATGGATGATCTCTGGCCCAGGGTCTGAGTTTCTGGGCTGCAATGGCAAACGCCACACCGCGCATTGGATTTAGCAGCACACGTGGACTGGCTCGGTTTCAGAGGCCGGAGGTCCAGATCGAGGTGTGTCTGCTCCCTCCCAGTCGGCAGTACTCTGCTGGCCAGTGAGCCCGAGGTTCTTGGGCTTTCCCACACATGGGGGCAGCCTGGCTTTTCTTCCAGGTGCCACCGGTTTCTAGCTGACGTCCATGGCTTTCTCCTCTACATGCCGATTCTTCTGCTTCTGAAGGCGGTTTGGATTAAGGCCCCCGCTGATTCCACTGGGCTGCACCTCAGTGAGCTCTGTGCTCTGCCTGCCTGGGGATGCCGCCTCCCGTCTGGTGGCACCCTGCAAACTCCCATCACAGCTGGCATCACACAGCACTGCGCCTGCCGGCTGGTGTGGAAGGCAAGGCCGATGCCTGCTCACTCTGGAATGGCCCAGTTAGCACAGTCCTGCTCAGTAACCACGTCAGGGAATCCTTCATACCGTTCTGAAAATGTCCACTATCGTCACAAGATAGCACTTGGGTCATGCATTACAGTTGATCAAAGCGCTGTTATTTTCTGCATATTTTATCTCATTGAATCATCAGGACAGTGGTTCCCAATGTCAGCAGCAGCTGGAGGGGTGGTGAAAACATAGACGTCTGGGTCCCCCTGCAGACCCCTGGGTCAGCAAGTCCGGGGTGGGGCCCAGGGCTGCTGCTGCTGCTGACCGCAGACCACATGCCTGAAAGCCACTACCTTGACCGTCCCTCTGCAGGTAATGAGGGCAATCAATACTTTTACTATTAACAAGGAAATTGAAGCTCAGAGCATAACGGCTTTGTCAGAGGTGAGTCCAGGCCCCCTGGATTATTCAGCGTGTGTCCTTGTCATCATCTTATACAAACAGGGGAGACACCTGCTGTATTCCAGTTCCCCACTCAAAGCAGTTTATGGAGCATCAGATCCTGTCCTTATGGGATGATTATTTGAAAATGTAACTGCATATTCTGTGGCAGTTAGAGATTATTTATGAATCCCAAAAAGAGAGATTATGTGTGTAAACTAATTTATTCCTATTCACTCTGGAGTGATACCCACTGAATCCATTAGATTCAGGTGACATGTCTTGATTAAATTACATGTTAAGATTAGGGCTTTGATTTGACCACATCAGTAGTGCGTGACTCAGATTGAGTCCCTGCTCCACTGTGGGCTGATATAAATGGGCAGACACTCAAGAAGACACACAGAAGAGAAGAGAACTTGGTCATTTCCATCCTGCCATATGACAGAAAGGAGAAGGCTCAAACAGCTAAAGCCTGGGGAGAGCTGAGCCATTCGCCTGATAGTTTGCAGCTGAGTAGCTGATAAGGCCTGGAGAGAAACAAGCCCTATTGCAGACTGATATAGGAAGCCCTGAGAGACGAGCCCTACGGCAGCCTGCAGCTGAGATCAGAAGAAGCAGGGCCCACGGAGCCTTAAGAGGAAGAAGGAAGGAGAGACCCGGGGAGATCGCCCGCCACCTTGCTTCAAGTGGCAACAGACTCTGGTGAGAAAGCAGCCTTGAGATGGACTCTTTAGGGTCTTGTGACTCTAAGGCTTTTACCCCAAATAAATACCCTTTATAAAAGCCAACAGCTTTCTGGTACTTTGCATCAGCACCTCTTTGGCTGACTAATACATGTTCCTTTTGGTTTTTACTCTAATTTCTACTTGAATTGGTAGTCAAGTTGCACAGAATTGCCAATGTAGGAAGGAAGTGCTTTCATACCCTATTTCAAATTATTACAGCACAGTAGAAAAGTTAATTACTTCAGAGTAGAAACAAAGCAGCTGAAAGGTGTTTTCCTGTTTCCCTCTGTTGTCTGAGTGGTGGTGCCACTGATGTGAAACTAAAAAAAATCCTGAATATTATGTTTAGAGTTTGCCACTTTGGCTTTTTTTTTTTTTGAGCTGTTAAGAGGTAATATTTCCCTAGAGTTGGATGGATAAAAAGAATACAGAGAAATAACAAGGAAACTAAATGATTCAAAACTGGGCTGCAAGTTACTGTCCTAAGATGAAGACGACAAAGGGATTTGCTGTGGAGTCTACACTAACAAGAAACAGGTTTTTGAAAGTTTACTTCTCTCATCATCATACAAAGTGTGAAGGAGTTTTCATTTAATGCCTGCTTTGCCCTGACCTCTTAGTTTTGATGGTGGCTATGCAGGAAGAGCTTATGCATGTTTTCTCTCCTTCACATTGAAATACACAGGAAAACACATAAAGAAGCACAAAATGGAAAGGCTGTAAATGAGAAAGAACACGAAGCCAGGTGCTGGGCTCTGGGCGGCTTTCCACAGAACCACACAGGGAATTCCTTTGCTTCTACAGGGGCCCAGATTAAGGCCCATCCTGATTCCACTGGGCCAAGGGGAGAAGCTTTGGGTGTTGGAGCCTCCCTCTGACTTCTTGGTAAAATAACAAAGCCATTAATACAGGAATCCCCCAATGGCTTTCCATCAAGCTCAGGCAAACGTCTAGACTCTCCATCCTTAGTTCACTGCATAAGCACAAGCACCTCTTGTTGCCTTGTCCTTGTCCTGGGTACCTTGAAGCTTGCGAGGGCGCCAGCAGCCTGTCCTCTAGGCTCATTCCTCAGAAAAAGCCAAGGCTGTTCCCAAATGAACTGTGTCTGCGGTCTCCTCTGGCAGTTACACTTTTGCCCAAATCTTGGCCTAGCTCACACTTTCACAGATTGTGGTCTTGGCTCAAATTCTACCTCTAAGACAGACCATAATTGTCAATAAGAGTGTCTAAAATATACCACCACCATCATCCCTTCCTGAGTTGCACACACACACACACTCATATTATAGATGTGGATACTTTTAAAATATATTTGCCAATATGAACATGTAAATACATACATTATACCTAACACATAGCATACGCATACATGTTTATTGCCTGTTGGTTTTGTCTGCGGCATGTCTACTCCAGCTCACATTACCACGAGCTTCCCTAGGAATTACTCTGCCGGGTGCTGCCCTAAGCCCCTCTCTTACAGGACTTGTTCAATGCAGCATCGCCCTGACGGGTATTGTCATCAGCCATCCTTTTACTATGAAGCAGCAGAGACTCAGCGAGACTAAGTAACTTGCCAAAGGCTTACAGCTAGGACATTGTAACAAGCCTAGACAGTCTGTTTCCAGAACCACATTGTTTCTCCATAATTATTCAGTTAAAAAATCAATACAAGAAGGCTAACAGCCACCACTGCAAATCTCCACCTGAAAAGGTGGACAGTCGGTTCTCCTGAAGAATGAATCAGAGTGAAAGAGAAGGAATAAATATTTAATACACAAAATTGTTCTCAGCCAAAGAAAGGTAAAGAAGCTACCAGATTTATATATGGATAGATTCTCATGAAAATTTTGAATTTCAAGAATTATAGGTATCTATTCAGGAAAAAAAATTAATCACTGAGAAAGGAAAATATATGTAGATTCAAATTTCACTACTGCAGTAGTTGGCCCAGAAGACTTTTAAGCTTTTTAAAGATTTTGGATGGGAAAAATCCAATAATTATCAGGACAACTGTTATTCATGTACCATGGTAAGAGAAAGATTTTTATATATGTACTACCCATATAGACTTCTTAAGAGATTACACATTGGACCCAGTTTGGACTCCCAAAAAGGAGGTAACATAGGGGCAAATGTTCATGATTTGAGATTTGGTTACAGATTCTTAAATATTATGTCAAAACAGGGGCAACAAAAGAAACAATTGATAAGTTCAACTTCAAAATTAAAAACCTGTGTGCACCAAAGGGCATTATAAAGAAAGTGAGAAGACAACCTATGCAATGGGAGAAAATAGTTGCCAACCATATATATATATATCCAGAATATATAAGGAATTTTTATAATACAACAACAAAAAGAGTAACAACCCCAAAAGACATGAATAGACATTTTCCCAAAGAAGCTACATAAATGGACAGTAAGCACATGAAAAGACGCTCAGTCGTCATTAGCCATTAGGGAAATGCAAATCAAAATCACAGCGAGGCGCCCTTTCATGCCACAAGGATGGCCGTCATTTAAAGATGGAAATAAGTGCAGGCAAGGACATGGAGAAGCTGGAATCCGCATGCACTGCTGGCGGGAATGTGAAATGGCACAGCCACTGTGGAAAGCAGCATGGTGTTTCCTCAAAAAGTTAAATGTAGAATTACCACATGGCCTGGCAGCACCACTCCTAAGTATATACCCAAGGACAGTGAAAGCAGGTCTCAAACAGATACTTCTCCACCAATGTTCATGGCAGCTTCAATCACAATAGCTCAAAGCTGGAAGCAACCCATGCCCGTCAACAGATGAATGGGTAAACAAAATGTGGTACACGCACACAGTGGAGTGTTATTGGGCTGTAAGAAAGAATGAAGTTCCCAGGTACACTGCTACATGGAACACATTTGAAAAAATTATGCTGAGTGAAATTAGCAAAGCACTTAAGGACAAATATTTTATAATGTCTACTTACAAGAGACGTCTAGAAATAGCAAATGCTCAGAGATAGAAGTTAGATTAGAGGTTACCAGGGGATGGGGATGGAGAAAGGGGGAATGTAAGTTTGGTGGATAGGAGAACATGCAATGAACGTAAACAACAAAAAGTAATGGACACAAAATACTACATATTACATTTTCTATGAGGCAGTCAAAGAAGCATTGAAAATTAATCATAGTTTTAAATATTCCCAATATAAAGCAAGAATGAAAAAAATGAATCAAATTTATATTCAACCCAAGACAAGAAATACAAGAAAAAAATAAAAATAAAAACAGGAAAAGAATTAAAGTCAAATGATAATACATTACAAATAAAAATTAGATCATATATAAATTCAAGAGCTAAGATTTCTGACAAATGAAATAATAAAATAGAAAAGATATACAAAAAGGAGAAAATAGAACATATCCACCAAAACGTGAAAATTAAAATAACAAAACAGAAGAAAAGATACAAAGGATTTATACAAATACAGGTCTATTATTAAACATGAGAATAGAAATTTGAAAACTTCAGTGAAATGAATATTTTGTGGCAATCATATAAATTATAAAATTATTGTAAACAACAGAAAACCAGAGCAGTTCAATAACTTGTAAGATATTGCAAAAGCCTTAAAAAAAAAAAAAGGCTAAAAGAAACCACCTAAGACCAGGCTATTTTTTGATTTGTTCTTTAAACATTTTAGGAAAAAGTAATTATCAAGCTATATTATGCTGTTTAAGAAAATAAAAAGTTACCCGAATCAGTTTAAGGATAAGGAATCATATTTGCCTGATAATAACCTCAAAAATTGTTAGGAAGAAAACCTAAGAACATTGTCATGTAGAGAGACTCATATCCTAAATAAACTTCCAGCAATCTAAATACAAGTATGTTATGTTATGTGGCTTAGTGAAAACTGCCTCTTCTTTTGGCGTGTAGTTCTAATCCTTGAGGAAAAGGAAACCAATTTGTACGAGGAACAAAAGGCCTTTTGAGAAAGGAGTAAAAATATAGCAGAAAACCTATTGTTCTCAGCCATCAGCACATTACCTCCAGTAAAACTTCTAGCTCTAAGTCACCACATTGGTGAATTCGCTCAAACTTTTAATCTATAGGTAATCCTCATGTTAAATAAACTGTCCTAAACATAAAATGGCAATAACAATAAAAATATTTTGTTATTAATGAACTCAAGATATTTCATGGACTAGATCAATTTACTGGTGAATTCTCTCAAATTTTTAATAAAAAATAATCCCCATACTCTTCTAAATATGCAAAGATGAATTGTAACTAATTTGTTTCATAAAGCTACGTATCTCAGAAAATAATTCAAATATAGTACATCCCAAAACCATAGAGTGATCTCAAAGATGTGCGAAAGTCCCAAAGAAAAGAGAGGAGAAAAATATAGGCAGTGGAATAAAGAACAGAAGTTCTGAGCGAAGCCCCCATGTCTGGGGGATGGGAGGTTCTCTTGGTGGCCGGGGACAGAACTGAAGAGCCCTCTTTCACGTGTCGCCCCTGCTGAGCTGCGAAGAGGAAGGCTCCCTGGAACACGAGCAGGGGCTGGAGAAAAATGACTCCGTTAGGGGCTGTTTCATGTGAAAATCTCATACATTTTAAGGACATCTGCCACGGAGCCAGGGACACTCTAGGTGAGAGACACACTGAAAAGAAACAAAACAAAACAAACCTGGCACAACAAGCACCGGCAAATGCTGCCTGTGGTCTTAGCCAAGAGACGCTGCCTGTCTTCTCTTTCCGTGTCAGCAGTTTCCCTTACAATAAGTCATAAGTCCTGGCATTAGGTGACTGTACCACAGCCCAGCTATAAAGCAAGGAGCCTTTCCTGTTAAATTAAAAGGTGGAGAGTTTTAGTTATTTTCTTAGCACTTCCACATTTGCAAGGGAAGGAATGTGCACTTAACTTCTGATTTTTAGGCAATGAGGGCTGACGTGTAGCACTATGGGTTGAGTTTATGTTGCTAAATATTTAGGGATTTTGTAGCATGCTTTACTATTTACATATATATCATAAACACAGAGTGGTGCAAAAATGATGAAGCAAATGATATTTTCATTTGAGTCACGCCATATTTATATTAAGGGGTTTTTAGCCACAGGTTTAAGAAGTTTATTCAAGTAGTTCTCATACCAGCTATCCCATATTGTGTATTGTACATTATGTAGTAATACATCTTTTAAAAATAATTGTGCTTTGAAATAAAGATTTATATTTGATTCGTTGTTCAAGAAATCTTTACTGAGGGTCTCCTCCGTGCCAGCAGCCGAGAGCTCGCTGGTAGGGCAGCCCGCTCCAGGAACGCGTGGGTTTGCTTTTTATCGAGGTCTATGTGTGGAGAAGACAATGAACAGGTAGGCGAGCAGCTGTGGAAGGAAGGCTCTGGAAGCCTGAGTGTGGATGACTCATTCAAGATGTTTTATCCTGAAACAGAGAAGAGGGGTGTGTTGGGAGCCAGAGGGGAGAGTGGGAACAAGTGAGGACTGGGTTTCCCTTTTTAAGATTATAGCTCCTAGAGCATGTCTGATGGTGACTCAGTAGGGAGAAGAGGCCAGTGTCTGTTAGAGGGGCTGTCACTGGAGAAACTCTTGAGAAGAGGAGGAAGCGGAGCCGAGCGACGGGGTCGGGGCCCTGGTGAGCGAGGCCTGGGCATGAGAAGCGGTGGGGGCTGGCGCAGGGGCGCTGGCTGAGTGGCAGGCCTAGGAGTGCTGGCGCCACGACCCCCTTGAGCAAAGCTGAGGAAGAGGAGTTGGCAGAGATGCCGCTGTGGGCCGAGGCTGGAGAGGCACGGGCAAAGCGCTGATCTCCGCTCCTTTCCTGTGGATTGCTACATTCACAGGCACTCTCTAAGGATAGGTCCCCAGCTCAGGCTTTCTGAAATTTCCCCACTGCAGGACCATGTTTTAGCTTGTTCTTTCACTGTTCTCCATGTGTGGGGGCTTCATCGATTTTTCCAGTTTCCTGGAATATTCTCGCCCTGGTCTGTTTTCGCTGGTCTCTCTTTCTAGCACCCCTATTATCTGAATACCGAACCCCCTGAACTGATCCTTAAATTTTCTCATTTTTCTCACATTTTCCTTGTCCTTATATTCTAATTTTTGTGAGAATGCCTTAATTTCACCATCCAACATTTTATTAACTTCTTAAAATGTTGAGTGCTATATTTTAAACTTCTGAAAGCTTTTCCCCTCTAATTGCTTCTTTCTCATAGACACTTGGTGTCATATCTTATCTAACTCTCTGAGCCTATTAAATGGAATTTAATGTTCTTCTTCAGCTCTCTACCTTGTGTTTCTTCCGGGCTCCGTTCTCCTCTGTGTCTGTTGGCTTCTTCGCTTTGTCTGACGTCCACATTAGTGGGTTTCCTCTGCATCGGGCTCTCCCTCACCTTCTGGGTGCATCTGTGAGCTGAGCCTAGACGGGACTGTGGGCCTCGGGGCTGGGCCGGCTGGCCGCCGGGCTGCAGCTGGGCCAGGAGCCCTTCTCTTGGTAGATCCCTGATTTAGAAGCTGTAGGTCCGAGCCCATCCCATCCAGCCTCTTCGCTGAGGGACACGCAAGCTTTCCCACGGGGAGGAGCACAGCACTGGCTGCTGATGCCCTGGGAGCTGGAAGGAAAAGGAGAGTAATGCTCTCTCCTCTAGACACGCAGGCAGGGTTCTGGGGCCTCACCTCCCGCTGCCCTCTGCTGAGCTGTGGTTCCGTAGTTGAGAGTCTTTAGCACAGTTTCTCCAGAATAACACTCCTGAACGGCTGGGGAGGGCCACCTAACCTTCATGGGGTGGGGTTGGGACTTGGGTGTCTAAGAGCTCCTTATCGGTTTCCAACAACTCCTCTTTTCCCCCACCCTGTGCTGTGCTGCTCCCCGCGGCACAGGCCCCTCTACTTCCTTTCTAGAGCGTTCCCCCTTGGTGATCCCTCCTGCAGGCACTGAGCTGGCAGCTTGCCCTGCCCAGGCGAGCTGCTCCTCCACCTGCATCTGACCTTCTAAAATGGTATCAGCTTTTTCTGCCCCTCTGTCTAGTCTTCACTGCCTGGTCCTGGGGAGTTATTTAGCTTTTATTCCCTTTTTATTGCTAGTGTACTGGGTCTGGAGACGAAGAGGGTGAATGCACGTACTCCAGCCGTGAGGTTTTATCCTGGTCTTCAGCTACGCTTTGCTGCTCTGATGTAGGCAGAGGCAGGTGGGTTCATTGCAAAGTGGAGTTTCTCCCAATAAGCATGATTCAAGGAGAAAGGTGAAAGGAGGCCGACAATATTAACAAGAGAGTACTCTTCATACAGGACCATGGCGTTTGAGTTAGGTAAGAACGGAGAGAAGACGTGAGGAAGCCGAGGACAAACTCTAAATTACACAGCTGTAGGTGGTGGCGACATCCAGGGCAGAAGCAGAGCTAACTGGGAGAAGCCTGAGAACTGAAAGGGCCAGGGCTGTCTGGAGTGAGACGCCCGGAAGCTCGGGTCAGTCACTAAGAGTGATTTCAGGACTGGGAAGGAGAGAACAGTAAGGCTAAAACCAGTGAGTGCAGGGAACAGGCCACAGGAACAACGAGGAGGAGGGAAGGAGGCACGCACGCCCCCTCCTGTGGCTGACAGCTGAGCCCTTGATGTAAGCCAACTACTGCAGCCTCCACTGAAGCTGCACGGGCGCCATCCTCAGGCTGCCTCTGTCACGGAGGCCCAGGAAACCTGCGGATGCTACGGCTCTAGGAAGGTTAGTTGATCACCAGGGACACAAGGTAAGAGTCTGGGAGGCAGGGAGAGGTGAGGGATTGAATTAGATTAGCAAATCTGTTCGCAAAACGGGACTGCAAAGCCTGTGTGGTAATGGACGGCCTGGAAAGCAAACCACAGAAACATGAAAGTCTAAGCTAAGGCCAGACAGCCTCAGATGTGGGGGGTTCCGGGGCCACGGCTCCATTTGGCAGTGCTGGGATGTCTCCGGGGAGTTGGGGACTGAGCAGTGCCAGCCACTGCAGGTGCCCCGTGACTTACCAAGGGTCTCGGTAATTAACCTTTGCTGTAAATTGAAATGTTTAATGGTAGGGGAATAAATAATACTGAAAATCATTTTTAATGAAATGTAAAAAATGTTTATGAACAAATGAAAAGTGCAAAAACAAAGCACTCAGACGATCCACAGACAGCATGATCTAAGTTCTGAAAGTAAAGACAAACCAACAGGTGACTTTTGGTCATCTCTGAGGTTGGGCTTTCTCCTTGACGTTGCTCTGAATTTTTAAATTTTCTATAACTGATACCTTAAATTGTCACTTTTTAATAAGAAAGAAACAACCAAAAATCTTTGAAAATATATTACAATAGCATGAGTTGATTGTTTTCTCTTATTTAGATGTGGGGTTGCTCTACTTAAAAAAAACAACAACAGTTGTTCTGTGACACCATCAGGTTAATAAGGAAGTTGCCTTTGAGGTAGACAAAGGTCATGGATTTTACAAAGTTAAAACTGAATTAACACTTTTCAGCCAGTGATTTGCAAACTGGACTCATCATAAGGATCACCAGGAAAGCTGTTTTTAAATAAAGAGGGAAAAGGAACCTTGCAGCCCCAGCTGAGAATTACTAAATCAAAAGGCCTGGAGAGGGGACCATTCTGATGACTAGACAGCTTTCTTGAACTACTGTCGTAAAGCAAGACAAAACAAGTAAAGCAAATCCCATTAATAACTAACTTGATAAGCTAATTAGCAGGTACCTGGAACTAGTCATCAGGTTGCTTTCATTTTTAAAATGTCAAGCTAGAGTCTTACATGGAGTAAAGGCATTCCATCCCCCCCCCCCCCACTGATCATAAGGAAAACCGTGGACAAAACAGGTGCGTCGCCTATCAGGAGACACTGGGCTGGGACCTCAGTAATCAAGGAAACACCTGGCAGTGAGCTCCTGGATTTGTTGTTGTTGTTGTTTTGTTTTCTTTGCTTCTCACCTATCCCTGCCTGGCCAGTAGTAAAAGGCTACGACGCAGAAATACTGATGAATTCAGTCAAAAAGGCTCCCAAGGCTTGTTATCTCCAGCCAGAAGCTTGTCAAAGGGAGGCCCAGCAGAACAGAACTTTCTAGGCACACCAGCCTGCTCTCCAGACCAGTCCCAGGCAGCAAACTGTGCCTTCCCCCAGCCCCTAGTGGAACCGACCCCAGGTCCTCTCCCAATAGGACGGACGCCCCCCCCCAGCTGAGGCTCCCACCCGATGACACCAGTGCCGGCAGAGCCAAGCAGAAGACATGCACGGGAGCCAAAACGTCCAGGAGGCAGCCCGTCATACCAAGAACCCGGAAAGTCTCAACTGGAATGGGAAGAGGCAATCAGCAGATGCCAACACCTGGGGTGACGCAGATGTTGGCATTACCAGAGGAGGATTTAAAGCGGCTGTCGTAAAGCTAGAGCCATGACCTTCCAAGTACTCTCAGGTACTTGAGAATTAAAAGTCCAGTTCTAGGTCCATCAAATACCTGAATCAATCCTAATTATACATGGCAGCACCATGTCAGTAGGGTCTGGAATTATCCTTGATATCTAATGTCCAACATGTCTTTCCTCTCTCATTTTCACTGTGCTTTCACATCTCAGCGTGTAAGGATCTGTTTCTGCCTTGGTTTTCTGATTTACAGTCAGTTTCCATTTTGAGATTGCAATCTGACCTTCCATCATTGAGACGTGGGGCCCGGTGACCTGCTCAGTTCTTGCGATGGTCTTTCTAAGGGTTAATCCTCCTCCCTGGTGTCAAAGGCACTAGATGGACTTCGCTTTAACCCAGACTGAAGGCCAGTGACAGGCCTCCAATGGTTTCCCCATCTCTAGTCACTTGTCCCCCTGTTTCCGCATGGGAACGGGCACCTGTTAGATATGCCTGCACTGAGGCCAACTGAGTTCCTTACATTTCTGGACTTTTGCTTACCCACCATGGTGACTCTCCTACTGAAGCTCATTAGTTCCCTAACTCTGGTCCCACCCATTAGAGCTTCCTGTTGCTGGGGCCCCAGCACGCCGTGAAATGGGAAGCCTCCAGGTTCTAAAGGGTGTTAAAGTAGTCAGACATGTATTTATTTATTACGTAATCATTGCTCATCAAAATCGTAACTGAAACATGGATAAATGGAGAAAAGACACGGTTTGACAGGAGTTGACAGGCCTTGCACTGAATTGATATTTTTAGGAAGAAAAAGCAAAGGGAACACACAGGCTTGTGCTTGAAATCTATATTTTTTCTGGAATTTATGGAAATACCATAAAATTTATTTGTGGAAACAGAGTAGATTTGATTTTTGTGAGAAAAACAAAGAAAAGGATGAAGGTGCTAGCCTGGGGGCAAATAGGAAGATGGGCCAAATCCACAGGGACTTACTGCAGTGCTCCCAAAAGTGCCTGAGCCAGCTGAGGACCAAGAGTGAGGAAATAAGGAAAACAGGGCTCTGGACAGAATACAAACATCGAGAGGAAAAAAAGCCCACATTTTCTTTAGGTATCTTAAAAGGAAAGACTTAAACTGTAAAAATTGCAAAATGATACAGAAAAGTATAAAGAGAGCAAAACTTTACCAAGCGTGACCATCTATTAATAACAACTCAACTTCTGATGACCATCCTTCAAGTCAATTCTCTATTAATCAATACAGATGGAAGGACGGATGGACACATAAAGAAGAATGACTTCGTACTAATTCAACTATGGCTTTTAAATTTTTTAAAAGGAACTAATTTAACTTTCACACGACTTCAACAAAATAAAAATACTGAAATAAAAGTGAAAAGCTACTTCACACAAAATGCACTGGCCTCCCTGGCTCAGGAAGTCTAGGAATGCTTCTAAGAGGGAGCCTCTAAGACTTCTCTGAGATCAGACTCGCTGAAGGACTTGTCACTCTCCCAGGACTTGTCACTCTCCCAGGACTTGTCACCACTGCTGCTGCTTCAGCTCCTAGCTCCTGACTGGATTGCTTGTATGGCTTATATTTTCTCAGCCTTTACAATGTTTAGCTTAGTTTCTACAGTTTAATCCTGAGTTGTTTGGTCATTGTTCTGTATTTAACTAGCTGTAAAGCTCACTCTTTTACCACGGGGCCTCCATTTGTTGAGTTGTTAATTTGAGTTATTTCTAGGCTGGCTAGGTTTCACATTCAGTTTTATAAAGAGGGCTTTTGGGTGCTATCATTTCTGAGTTATTTCATGTTTTAGAATGTCTGCCTTTTGCCTTCATACTAAATGACAATTTTCTAAGGTATTATATTCTTCTTAGGCTTTCTTTCCCTCAGAAAATGTGTGCAAATTGCCTATTGAATATGTGGCTGTGGAAGAAACCTGAGATCAATCTGCTGTTTGCTATTTTCTGCCTCAAAGCCTGAAAATTCTTTATTTAAAATTGAAGGTTAGGACCTTAATCAGTATATGTTTTGATGCTAAGTGATATTACAAGTTTTCCTGGTATATGGTACCTTTTGGATAGGTATACAAAATTCATCCTTCATTTCAGGGAATTAGTCTTTGTTGTACTTGCAGTTATTATTTTTATCTGTACCATTTGTTAGAATCTCTACTCAGGAACATCAATTATCCTTATATTGAACTATCTTTGTCCTAATTGCTTTAACTCCAGTAAAACTCTTCTCCATGCCATTCATAAAATTTTCAGATGTCTAAATGAGTTATATTTTACCTATTTCTAAAATATTCTTTTCATCTTATTTCACTTTGTGTTATTTTTTACCTATTTCTAAAATATTCATTTTTATCTCATTTCACTTTTTAAAACTATCTTTGAGTTCCTCACTTATTACATAAACACATGTATTCAGCCCTGGTAGAAGATTTGCCTCTGCTCTTTGATTTCTGCCTTTTCTATTTTTGTGTCTTCCTTTCTCTCCTTCCTTCATTCCATTTTTCTTTATTTTTAATTTTGCCATGTTTTCCATGTTCTCCTGTCTTTTCAACCTGCTCGTGGTTAACTTGGGCGCTCTGTCCAGGGCGCTTATTTGGTCCGATGTCATATGAGTGAATTCTTCTGAACATCCTGCAGGAAGTTCATCTTTCCCTTGGATTGACAGTTGGAGAGGCTCTCTGTGGGCCGTGCATGCTTCCTGGGGTGGAGTGCCATCCCTATCGTGACGTCTAGCCCTGTCCTCTGTTTTGAGATCCAATTAAAACTTCTGCTCCAAGTGGACACATGACATTATGCATTTTTCAAAACCCATAGAATTATACAATACGAAGAGCAAATGTCAATGTCTACTATGAGGTTGAGTTAATAATAATGCATTAACATTGATTAGTCCATTGTAATAAACGTACCATACTAACGCTAATGTTAATAATAAGAGAGACTATGGGGCCGGGGGGTACGTATATTGGGTCCTTCGGAACTTTCTGCACAAAATTTCTGTGAACCCAAAAATGCTCTGAAAATAAAGTCTATCTTAAAAAGTAACTGGAAATAACAAACTTAGTGATATGGAGAACAGATTAGAGGCTGCTGGGGTGAGGGACAGAGGGGTTGGGAGAAGCTGGTGAGCTGCAGGGATCTTCGTGGGGATGGAAATGTCCTGCGCCTTGACTGTGTCAAGGTCAATGCCCTGGATGTGATAATGTACCATGGTTTTGCTAGACGTTACCCCTGGGGGGATACTGATGAGAGGGTACAAGGGGTCCCTCTGTGTTGTCTCTTACAACTGCACGTGAATCTAAATTTATCTACAAATAAAATGTTTAGCTGAAAAAAGCATAAAAAGAAAAGTCCTGCTCCAGGTTCCTGGAAGCTCAGTCATGGGAATGGTCTTCTGTGGGAAGCCATCCCAAGATAGGTGGAAAAGGACGTCTTCTTTTGAGTGGTTTTACATGGACATTTTTTAAAGCAAACTATTCACCCCTTCAGCCCACTTTTCTGCAAATCAAGGGTTATTACTGAGAGTTTTCAGAATTTTAACCATACTATTTTTGTGACAGGGGTGCCCAGGGTATGAATTTGGTGATATCCACAACTTGCTGTAGCTCGAACCAGGAATCATGTTTTATAGAATTATATTGAGAACTGTACAAAATAACTCTAAAACAGGGATGCCTGGAAATTAAACAATCTGACTTTTCTCTTTCCTGGAATTCCTGGATGACCTGGAGGAAATCATTAGGCTCTCAACGCCTTTCTCTGCTCATTTGCATAGTATGCTCTTTAAGTCTCAGAAATGCAATGGATTTTTAATTGTTTCAAGGGTGGATAATATTTTGAACCCTTAAAAAAGAATGAAACAATAGAAAGTCCATCAATAACAAGTGATGAATAAAAGGATTATTTCTCTCTTTGCTTAGGTCTTTTTCCTTTCCTGCAGCTTGCTGCTCTGAAATCCAGTTGCTATTCTCCTTCAGGGATGAGGTCGACCAGATCTCCATTGAACAGTTTCACCCAAAGCCCTTTAACTTCCAGTCAAGGCTGAATTTTGCCCTATGCACTGTTCTTACGAATTTGCTTCAAATAAAGAGTTAATAAACATTATTCTGTTAAAATTACAGTGCAGTGCTGACATTGCACAGTACCTAATCGATAACAAAAATGTATGATAAAGCTTTGGCCTTGCCCAATTAATTTTGTTTCCCTAGGGGGACTTAGAATGGTGTACAATAATTGCTCTCTTTCATACTGAAATGGCGTGTGATTATTGTGTTGAGACACTAAGTTTTTTGGTAAATATAGAAATAAAAGAATGAAGGATTGGTTATTACATTGATTCCTTTTGTATGCTAGGAAATTAATTCAAAGCCTCCGTTTTTCTGTCTGAAGCCTCTGTTCTGTCCATCCCTGTGCTAAGCACAGTTTCAATGAATGCACCATTTCTCACAGGTGCAGGTGAGGTGCTTTCTGCACCTTGCCCTCTTGGGTACATTCGTGTTAATCTGCCGTTTGCTCTCCTTTTTACTGAAGAAAAATAAAGTGAGTT
The DNA here is from genome assembly GCA_026826555.1 of Tolypeutes matacus. Classification (NCBI taxonomy): domain Eukaryota; kingdom Metazoa; phylum Chordata; class Mammalia; order Cingulata; family Chlamyphoridae; genus Tolypeutes; species Tolypeutes matacus. Next base: position 3,477,982 of record JAKSZT010000049.1, on the reverse strand, counting down.
AGGAATGATGCCACTGGAGTCGCTGGAATGCCCACCCTCCCCTCCTTCGAGGGAAATAGCAGGCTCGAAATTTTCGAGTTTAACAAGAAAATCTAGTTGAAAACCAGCTTTTTAAAGAGACATGATCACTGTAGCTTAAGTTTCTCTTTTATGAAAACGTGAGGAGCTAGAAAATCTTTCTAGAAACGATGTCACTGGTATTTTTATAGCATGCTGTTTTAGCTGATTGCACATTAGTACACAGTGGAGAAAATACGAGATCCTTTCAAGTTATGACATGACTGCTCTGGACTTCCCAAAACACAACAGGCCTGTTTTTCTCTTGAAGAAAGATGGAGGCAGCATATTGTAGCAGTTTGGCAGCTTGATATAGTTACGAATTCCAAAAATAGTCACTGGATTATGCTTGTGAACTGGTCTGCTCACGTGGGCACGATCAGTGATGATTAGGGCTTTCGCTGGGCCACGCCATGGGGTGTGGAGCCCGCCCCTTGGTGGGGGGGGGTCTCAAAGATAAAGCGATGGCAAGGACAGAGGTGGAGTTTTGAGTTGGAGTTCTGATGCAGAGTTTTAAAGCTGGCGCCCGGGGAAGGGGAGAAGGCTCCGGGAAAAGAGACGAGCCATTCACCTGACAGTTCACAGCTGGCCTTGTGGAGAGAGGCAAAAGCTAGAGAGCCTGACGGTCTACAGCTGACCTTGTGGAGGAACCAGAGGAGCTGAGTCTGGAGAGAAACGAGCCCTGGGAAGAGAGGAACCTAAGAAGCCTGAAGTCATATAAAGTAGTTTGGCATTTTAATATGATATTGACTTCTGTAAATGTGCCCAGCACCTTGTTTTCCATTTCGTACGCTTATCACGCACATGTAACTTGTTAAAAGCGTGTTTCTCTTCTAACCTCTGAGGCCCACAGAGCAGCAGTAACTATCTTGCTCACAGCCTGGGACAAGAGCACACAACTAGCTGTATTTTAGGACCGATGTATGGATTAAATTGTGCTGGGTGCTTTTATCTTCCTATGCAGATATCTATGATGACTCAGAAAGGGAAGAAAACTCAGAAACCTAAACCTATGCTTGACAGGCCACCTGTCAGCAGAGCCCGGGAGAAGAATCTCCAAGCCATGCACCAAGCAGACTGGGACAAGCACGCTTAAGCCACAGCACATTGTATAGTCAGACTTTAATCGTAAGTTTAGAGTTGGTGCCAAGTAGAGAACAAGGAGTCATTCTGTTACTGCAAAAATGAGCTTTTCTCTCTCTATGTCCCATAAAGCAACATGGCTCTGGGGTATTGTATCCAGCAAGATAAACTCCCCACAGCTGAAGCCTGAAGGTGGAGATGGAGTTAGGGAGAGTCCAACTAACAGCTCAGGGTGTGGAAGCACCTTCACCACCGGGTGTCTGACACTCAACTCAGAAAACCAGAGGACAAGGCGGCAGGAATACGGCAGCCTTTTCCTTCGTGCCTCTGCGTGGAGCTGGGCATGGGGCTGGCTGTGCCCATCAACATACTTCCTTTGTGACATGGAAGGGGCTCCAACCACCCTGCAGAACTGGAGTGGGGACGCGAGCAGCTGACATGCTCGGTTGACCTCCTTCCATAAGGGATCAAGAGCAAAGTAAATGCGCAGCCTTAGAAATTGTGTCAGGAAGAGCGGAGAGAAAAGTTAGCTTGAAGACCTAGATAAGAAGAAATGCCTTCTGTGATGCAGACAACTGATGAAAGGAAAAGAGAATGAAATAAATATGAAGAATGAGATACGGAAGGTTATGTTGGAATAAAAACACACAGTCAAAGTATTAAAATTTAAATGTAAAATACTGGAGGAAGTGACTATTGAAATAAGGCATTTCACAAAACTGGTTGATTGGTGGGAAGAATAGCCTTGAGAATTTCATTCAGAGTGTAGGAGATCGAGGTCATGACTAACATAACACCTGTCTCCTAGGACTGCTCATGTCAAAGTGTGCAGATTAGTACCTGGCACATACTAAGCATTCTATGAGTATTAGCTATTGTTATCACAACAATATTGTATTAAGCTCTTAGTATAGGCAGGGAACAGTGCTAGTTATCAGCAAGGGTAAGACTGAAGCAACTGATATAGTGATAAAAAAGACAATCAAGTGACTAGCAGAGCAAATACCAAATGGCCAAAATAGAGAGGAAAGAGCTCCCCGTCCTGAAATAACACTGTGAGCTGAAGAGCAAAAAGCAGGGTGTACAGAGAAGAGTCGTTTTATGGCCAGTTCAATCAAAAGGCAGTTTCTGCTTCCAAGTGGGCAGCAATGTGCCCACTTTAGGAGGCGGTTTCCGTTACAATCCACAGTTTACCTGTGAGTGTGCCATTAACCTGCCCAGGTCCACACGGCTGGCATCATGGCCAGGTCTCCGACTGGGACTCCCTGACCCTGTCTCCATTCTTAGTCATGATGCTCCACAGCCTCAAGCTGAGAACCTGCACGTTTCAGGTGAGAAAGTGGAATGGAAATGGGAGTGGAGCTTGTGGTAAGGTAGAGGGGAGAGATGTGGTACTAGGTCCTCCTAGCAGAGTAATCATCTACCTTTGAAAAATTGAGTGCTCATTCTACTGATGTTTTTTAGCAATGGAGAGGTCATATGTCTAGGTATGTTTCACCTGGCAGTCATAGCTCGTCTCAGCTCTTCATTGTGAGAATGCTTTTGGACAACACAATGTCTTATCTCCACAAATATACCACTGCTAGGGACCTCCAAGTTCTTTGACATCAATTGTACCTTCAAATAATCCCCAGAAAATCTGCAGAAGAACGTAAACGTATAGTTACATCAAAGAAAGTAAGACCCAGAATGCTCAATGGTATGGTGAACTCAGGGCCAGAAATGCTGTGTAAAATCATTTGTCTCTTCCCACCATTCAGGCTGGGAAAACTCCTAAAACACATTTCCCACCAAGTCTTGATGTAGAAATTTTCAGTCATCAATTTAAATAGAAATTCTAAAATATATTGACCAGAAGAATGTGGGGGAAATAAAAATATATATTTATGCCTATGTTTCTCTTGATCTCTGTATTAGGGTTCTCTAGGGAAACAGAACCAACAGGAGATACCTGTAAATAGTATGAGATTTTATAAAATTGTCTCACATGACCATGGAGGATTCATAAGTCCAAATCCCAAAGGGCAGGCTGCAAACCAGGGGTTCCAATGAAGGTCCTTGATGAGTTCCCAGGAGACATTGGCTGTCTGAAGTAGAGATGGGGATTCTCTCTGATGCTGAAATCACTTTCCCCCTTAAGGCCTTCAACTGATTGGAAGAGACGTCTCTCATTGCCGATGGTAGTTGCCTTACTTGATTGAGCTGTAACTAGCCATCTATGCCATCAACTCACTGATGATTAAAGTCCATGAAATGCCCTTGTGTTACAGTTAGCCCAGTGCTTTCTTGACCAGGCAACTGGGCACCATTAACTGGCCGAGTTGACACATTTGTCTAATCATCACAATCTCCAATGCAGTTTCCATAATTTCCACAGCTTTGTTCTCTCTACAAATATCCTACTCTTTGTGGTTTTTTTCTCCCACAGAACTGGGCAAAGCATTTGCCACTTGCAACACATTTCCTATTCCCTAAAATGAGTCTTATGTTTCATATAAATTCTGTGATTAATTTAAAGTTATTCGAGGAGAAGGACTGATTCTTTTCTAGTAAATGGGAAAGAGATTGTAGATTTTTTCTCTCTCAACTGAATCCAAGCACTCAAATCTTCATAAGACTTTTGTGCGGCAGGAAGTTGAAACGACTCATAATACTGAAGAATCCAGACCCAGCCCCTTTCACTTGTCCTTTTTACTTCTCATTTTTTGGGTGGTCACTTCTGGATTTCCCCTCTGTACGTGGATATTTTCAGCTTCAATTTTCATGCAGTCTCATTTTCTACTTTGCTATATTCAATGACAAAGGTAGTTTCTTTGGGGAACTTTCTTTATTGATCTCTTTTTACTTTACGAACATGGATTTTAGATTCAGCTGAAAATTATGTGTTTGCAATTGGGAATAAGTTAAAGCAAAGAAAGGCAGCCACCTATTACTGCCAAGGTTTCCTTCCCCAAATGCAGCCAACACGAGAAGCTGCACTATGTGATCTGAGTCTCCTCTCGGGCTCACCACGTGGTAATACTGGTAACGGCCGTAAGCTGCAGGCAGCCTTCACACCTGCTTCCACCGTGGCTTCCCTTGGAACCCAGCAAAGCACTGACAGAAAGTAAGCAGACCTTCACCTAAAGGCCTGACCAATGCCTGCGTAGTTAAATGTTAGGCTACACATCTTGTTAATAAGACGCATGAAACAAAAAGGCCTTTTTAAAATAGCATTTTTCTTTCTCCTTTCTGAATCTCGGTTCTTTTTATCCATCAAAATGGTCCTTTCCCAGTGGAGGGAGCCTGCCAGAGCTGCCTCCTGCCAGGTGGATGGCTGTGCATATGGGAGGCGATAAATCATCCAGTCATTTCAGAAAATCACAAGTTCAGCCGCACACAGGAGCCAACGTGAGGCTAGAAAGTCCACCGCGCCGTCCTTAACGCTGCCTGGCAAGATGCCGCTCGTGCGCTGACGATAATCCTGCTCATTTTCAACAGAGGCTTAATTAGCACCTGAACCCGTGGTTTCAGGTGCACCCTCCTATTTGGGAGACTCTTGGTTGCGACCTGGGATCATGTCTCTGCAGCAAAGCAGCGCCCAAATCCGCTCAAGAAGGTTTCTTAGAAGTAGAGGAGGGAGAAACGAGCTGGTCACGTTTGAGGGTCCTTCATCACCACCACTTCTATGGAAGTCTCTCTCCATAGAGCTGCTCGCTGGCCCTCAAATTGTAAAGGTGATGAACGCATCCATTCATTCATTCACTCCACGCTGGACTGGGTATGAGAGGCTCGGTGGTGAGAAAGCAGCAGAACTTGTCCTCCTGTGAGGTGGTGACAGTTCAGTGAATCAAAGGGACATGGTCTGAGGAGTGAAGCCTTTTCTTCCCAGGAGAGCCAGAGTGTCTTCTGCAAAGGGGACAGCTGAAAATTTTACCTCGCACGATTTTGCACAGCAGATTTGTGACTACAATTAGGAGCCACAAGTAATGGTGCAGAATTTGAAATGGCATTGGTGTGTTAAATTGTTCTTTGCTAATAATGGAATACTATGTTAAAATGGATCACCGCGGACGGCTAACGAATAACGTAGCTATCACTCTGAAGTTAGACAGATCACTCACAAGTGTCCTTTGAATTATCTGTATAGAGCTAAAGAGGAGAAAAGCCCCCGGAAGCAAAGAAAGAATTAAAAATGAACAGAGGAAAACTTGAATAGAAGCAGGCAAATGATCTCTAACTCTTTCCCAAAGATGGTTTTCTGCTAGTTACTTTTTTGTTCATTTGCTTTCAAGCCTACCAAAAATGTAACTTTGAACTGAGGGGAAAATTATATTCAGTAATTGTTTAGGCTTATTCTTGCTAGGGATTCAGAGGAGTCTTTACATTTTTTAAACTTAATTTTCAGGGCTTCTCCCCTCACCTGCTTTTTAAAAAAGAAATCCCACTAGCTTCCAATATTTTACCATTTGATGTTTATGTGACTCTTGTCTTATCCATTCCCCATGCATCTTTCCAACTCAATGAATGAACTATTTAACGAATAGCTAAATAACTGTGATTTTGAAGTAGTCTGCTTTTCTACGTTTATACTTTTTCTCTTTCAAATAACATACCTCTTTTAAAAATTAATAATGAAACCTAAGTAGACTGAATTTGCCTATAGTGAATCTGATGACTTAAACTCTTTATAAAGACACATAGTTGAGAGAGCAAACAGTACTCTTTTTATCTGTTAAGAAATATTTCTGAAATTTAGGAAGATACAGATCCCCAAAGCACAGCCCAATATATTCAAGGGTACCCCAGTCCCAATCAACTCTATTAAATTATCTTTAGTTAGCCAAAAAACAGCAATTTCTCAACCATGGTAATTAACTAAAATAGCATCGAAACCAAAACAACACCTAAATTCTTTGGACTTGCAATCATTGAATTCACAGTTGTGTGGATTTGTTTGGTTTGTTTGTTTGTTTAAAACAGATCTTAAAGAAGAGAAATGATACTTTTGAAAATATCCCATTATCAACTGAAAACATTCCATTTAGGACAAGAACGGAGAACACCCTTTGAGAGAGAACGGGGGTTTTCGAGGGGAGGGGGATAGGCTTTTGACGGACCACACAGAGGACCTAAACCACCACCAGTGCATGCCCGGCCCTCGGTCCATCCTCCCACCGTCAGGCCGAGGGTCTCCCATCCTCACTCTCGGAAGAAGCTGCTACTGCAGATTTGACTCAACGGAGCCAAAAGAGGCTGCCTGGGAGGGCCGGCTGACGGCAAAGACATGCAAGAACTGCCTGGAAACCTGGAATGTCTAGAAATACTAAAAGGCTACTGTGGAGACAGCAGTCGAGGCTGTGGAATAATTTCATTGACCCCACCACCGTGTATTGCGATTATAAATGCCTTGAGGACTGGACTGTGTTGGGATTTCCAACTCATCTTTGTGCCTCTACAAATAAGCACAGGATTTGGTACCTTTGTACAAGTAAGTCATGACAGGGCAAAGCCTATAAGCCAATTCTCCTTAAAAACAGTTTAAAAGCTGTCTTCTGCAAGTCAACATAAATTTTCAATTACCCCTTTGATGGTTTACAGAGACTATTCAATAATATCCACTTTAATCCTTTCCAAGGACGTGTATTGCTTCAGTCAGCTTCTCTTCTCTTATTCTGCTATAAAAAATACTAAGCAATATTTTGCTTTAGTTGTGTGGCATACTGGAAATTTAACATCACTATGGTCACAGGTGACAATCTGCTACTAATAAATATATATGAACTAAATAAAACATTTCAATCAATGCTAGTAGATGTGATATTATTGTGATGTTTATTTATGAAATTTATTGAACACCTAAAGTATTTAATTGATTTTTAAAAATGATCTATTTCTCAAATACCATGAAAGCAATCAATGCTTAGCCAGATGAAAAGCAAAGAATCCAAAGGACAAAACCTTCAAGAAACCTATCTTTATGAGAAATCTCTAACATAAGAAGATTCCTGATATAAATATTGCCAGTATCAAATGGCCCTCATGAATGTTGAGACTAAATTTGGCTATAATTATGGCATTGCTTGTTGCTAATTGTGACTTGAGATAATCACTTCTCTACGGCCCTGTCTCTTTATCTATAAAATGAAGAATTGTATTACTACTTCATTGAGTTGTTTTGAGGGTTACTGAAAAGTGCTTAGCAAAATGCCTGGCACTGAAAAACTCTAAAAAAATTTACAGTCTAAATATTTAGACAATCTCCATGAAACAAAAATGGGTCGACTCTTTGAGTGGAAGATGAAACCTGTATCATAAGAAGTGTATTTCCCTTTTACTCATGTACACAGGATGCTTGTCACTGTAAACACACCCTTCCATGTCGGAAGAGCTGCACTGATGGAGGGCTTACCAGTAAGTAGGAGCTACAACCAAATTCCTGTTGACAATAATATTTCAAGGTGCCTGGACATCATAAGGAATACAAAAAGGCATCTATCCTCCACCTACATTTGCTTACTCTAGCACTGTGAAAAGCGAACATCAGTAGCCAGCTTTAGGGTCTTGAAAGTGACAGCAGGATCCATCTCAAATTGTCATGGTATATGCTTCAGTGTGTGTTCTGCCCTTGTTGGGTGCAGGGTTCTGGAAATACCATTTAGGTCGAGTTGGTTGGTAGTATCATTCAGATAATCTTTAGCCTTACTGAATTTTTTGTTTAATTTTTATGTAATTAATGTGTGGTGTTTCAAATATTCAACTGTTTGTGAATTTGTCTATTTCTCCCTTCAGTTATTGCCACTCTTTGTTTTATGATTTTTAAAATAATTTAGTTATTTTTAATTGTGGTAAAATATACATAACATAAAAATCATTTTAACCACTTAAGTGCACAGTTCTTTGGCATTTAGTGCACTGACAATACTGTATAACTTTCACCACTGTCTATTTCCAGACTGTTTTCACCACCCAAAGCAAAACTCATACTCATTTAGCAATACCTCCTTGGCAACCACTATTCTGCTTTCTGTCCCTAGGAATTTCCCTATTTTCAATATTTCCTGTAAGAGAGCCGACAATATTTGTCCTTTTGTGTCTAGCTTACTTCAATCATCATTCACACTGTAGCATGTACCAGCACTTCACTTCTTTATATGACTGGGTAATTTTCCAATGTATAGATGTACCACATTTTGTTTATCCATTCATCATTTGATGGATACTTGGGTTCCTTCCACCTTTTGGCTATTGAGAATAATGCTGCAAAGAACATTGGTGTGCAAATATCTGTCTGAGTCCCTGTTTGCAATTCTTTTGGGCATATATGTAGGTGTGAGATTGCCAGGCCATATGGCAATTCGATATTTAACTTTCAGAGGAACCACCAAATTGTTTCCCACAGTGCTACACCATTTTACATTCCCACCACCAGTGTATGAAGGTCCCTATTTCTTTCCATCCTCACCATCACTTTTAATTCTCAGCTTTTTAAATAGTAGCCATCCTAAGTGGGTGAGAAGTGGTATCTCAATGTAGGGTTAATTTGCATCCTTTTGCACGTGAATTTCCAGTTGTCCGGGACCATTAGTTGAAGAGACTATTATTTCCTCATTGAATGGACTTGGTACCCTTGTAGAAAAATAACTCGCCATAGATGTATGGATTTGTCTCTGGACTTTCAGTTCGATTCCATTGGTTTATATGTCTATCCTTATGCCAGTACCTCACTGGTTTATTTTTTTTTTATTTTTTTTTATTTTTTAAAGATTTTATTTATTTATTCATTTATCCCCCCCTTGCTGCTTGTGCTCGCTGGGTCAGCTAACCACGCCGTGCGGGCGGGCCTGCCTTCACCAGGAGGCCCCGGGAACCGAACCCGGGGCCTCCCATATGGTAAACGGGAGCCCTACTGATTGAGCCACAGCCGCTTCCCTCACTGGTTTAATTATTGTGGCTTTGTATTCCATTTGGAATCAGGAGGTGTGAGTCCACCAAACTTTTTCTTCTTTTTCAAGCATGTTTTGGCTATCTGGAGCCCCTTGCAATTCCATATGAATTTATTTGAGGATCAGCCTTTCCATTTCTGCAAAAACATTTGCTGGAATTTTGAAAAGGAATCCACAGAATTTGCAGATGACACTAGGTAGAATTGATGTCTTGACAATATTCAGTCTTCCAATCCACAAACATGGGATGTCTTTCTATTTTTTTTAGATCCTCTTGTTTTGTAGTTTTCAGTGTACATGCTTACACAGCTTTGGCTAAATTTACTCCTACATATTTTATTCTTTCATATGCTAGCATAAATGGAATAATTTCCTTGAGTTCCTTTTCAGATTGCTTATATAGAAAACCATACAATGTTGAATAACAGTGTGTGCATCCTTGTCTTGTTACAAATCTTAGAGAGAAAGCTTTCAGTCTTTCATCATTGAGTATGATATTTGATGTGGGTTTTTTATATAGGCCCTGTGACAGTTTGAAGTACTTTTGTAAATCTCATAAAAGATTATGTTTTTGAACCAATCCATTCCTGTGGGTGTGAAACCCTTTGATTGCATTAGATTTAGTTAAGGGACCTTGGTTAGATCACTTTTGATTGGACTAAATCAGTAAGTCGTGACTCAGGTTGGGTCTCTGCCCTCTTGCTGGGACTTATATAAACTGAGAACACACAGGGAGACACAGAAGAAGAGAGTTGCTGCCATCTTTACCCTGCCATGTGAGAAAGAGGATTCCGGTTCACCTATAGCTGCAGAAAGACTGAGAAGCCCCAACAGGCTCAAGGAGATGAGTCCCAGGAGGAGAGGCATGGTTGTCCACAGCTGAGCTCCAGGAGAAAGTAGAGAGAGACTGGCAGATCCACCATCTTGCCCCACCATGTGGCAGACAACCTCTGCTAACAGACAACCTCTGGTGAGAAAACATCTCTGATGATGCCTTGATTTGGACATTTTTGCAGCCTCAGAATAGTAAGCGTTTACACCACATAAATCCCCTTTATAAAAGCCAACCAATTTCTGGTATTTTGCATTGGCAGCCTTTGGGCTATCCTATAAAATGCATGACGTGCACTTGAGAAGAAAGTATATTCCGCTGTTGCTGGGTGGAGTGTTCTATATATGTTCATTAGGTCAAATTGTTTAAGTAGTTGTTCAAGTCCTCTGTTTTCTTAATAATCTTCTGTTTAAATGCCCTATCAATTACTGAAAGTACTGTACTAAAGTCTTCAACTATTATTGCAGAACTATCCATTTCTCCTTTCAATTCTGTTAATTTTTGCTTCATATATTTTGGGGCTCTGTTTTGAGAAGAACATATGTTTATAATCGTTATATCTCCTTGTTGCACAGAATCTTTTATCAATGTATAATATACTTCTTTGTCTCTTACAATCTTTTTTTACTTAAGGTGTATTTTGTATGACAATAATATAGCAATTCCAGTTCTCTTTTTTGATTACTGTTTGCATGGAATATCTTTTTCCACTCTTTTGCTATCAGTCTTTGTGTCTTCGAGCCTAAAATGAGTCTCTTGTAGACAAGCATATAGATACTTTTTCATCCAATCTACCACTCTCTGCCTTTTAATAGGGGTGTTTAATTCACTGCCATTTAAGCTAATAACTGAGAATGAAGAATTTACTTCTGACATTGAGATATTTGTTTTCTGTATGGTCTTGTATGTTTCTTTTGCTCCTCAATTATTCCATTACTATCTTTTTTGCATTCAGTTGCTTTTTTGTAGTGTACCATTTTGATACCCTTCTTCTTTCATCTGTATTTTTTATTTATTTTCTTAGTGCTTACCTTTGTAATAGCACTTATCTTAAACTAGTAACAATTTAGTTTGACTAAGCCAATCTACTTTCAGTAATATGCAAACTCTTTACTCATATATATTCCCACCCTTCCCCCTTTATATTGTTATTGTTTCATAATTCATCTTTATATATTTTATGCCCATTAAAACATATTTTAAATGTTAGTTTGCACATTTGTTGGTAAAGTCATATGGGGGGGGGTGCAGTTACAAAACCCAAAGTACAATAACACAGGATTTTATATTTACCTATGATTTATCTTTATCAATGATGCTTATTTCTTCTTAAGGCTGCCCTTTTCTTTCAGTCTGAAGGACTCCTTTTACCGCTTCTTGAAGAGCAGGTCTTCTGGTAATGAAATGTTTCAGCTTTTGTTTATCTATAAATGTCTAAATTTATCCAACATTTTTGAAAGATAATTTTGCCAGATAAAGAATTCTTGGTTGTCAGATTTTTTTTTTTCTTTAAGGACTTCAAATATGTCATCCCACAGCTTCCTGGCCTCCATTGCTTCTGATGGGAAATCCACTGTTACTCTTCCTGGGGATCCCTTGCATATAGTAAGATGTTTCTCTCTTGCTGCTTTCAAAATCTTCTCTTTGTCTTTGGATTTTGACAATTTTGGTATAATGTGTCTTCGTGTAGACCTTTTCAAGTCTATCCTGCTTGGAATTTCTTTAGATTCCTGGATGTATATATTCATGTCTTTTATCAGATTTGGGAAGTTTTCAGCCATTATTTCTTCAGATACTCTTTGTATCACTTTCTCTCTCTCTTGCCCTTCTGAGACTCCAATAATGCGTATGTTGGTATGCTTAATGGTGTCCCATTGGTCTCTCAGGCTCTGCTCAATTTTCTTCATTAGGTTTTTGTTTCTGTTCCTCACACTGAATAATTTCAATTGTCTTTCTCAATTTAACTGATCCTTTCTTCTGTCTGTTCAAATCTGCTGTTGAATCCATTTAATGAGTTTCTTATTTCAATTACTGTACTTTGCAGCTCCAAAATTTCTGATTGGTTCCTTTTTATAATTTCTATGTTTTTACTTTTTTCGGACTATGTTTTCCTAATTTCTTTTAGTTCTTTGTATAGTGATTCCTAGCTCATTGAACATATTTAAAACATTTGATTTAAAGTATTTGACTAATAGTTCCAGTGTAAGAGCTTCTTTCCTGTGAGTGAGGCATACTTTCTTGTTTCTTTGTGTTTTATAGTCTTTTGTTGAGTGCTGGGAATTCTGAGTATTATGTTGTTAAAACTCTGGAGATATAGATCATCCACTTTTCTGGAATTGCTAGGATTTTTTGGGGGGGTGAGGGCTGGAGCCATCAACTAGATTTTTCCAAACTACTTTTGCTCCCAAACAGGGAATGGAAAGAGAAAATAGAGAAAAATAGGTATGCCTCTATAAGACTCTTCTGCCACTTTTGCCTGAGGGGTGTTGGAACAATTGCTGCTGTTAGAGTCACCTCCCATCCCCCCAGTAATCTAACATAGTGGACCAAAAGCAGTGATCAGCAATCAGACCACACAGCCCCACATTTTGGAGGACTAGTTCCTTATAGCCCATCCTGGCACCAGCAAGGTGAACCAGGAACCTGGCCTTAGGCTCCACTGCTGCCTGCCTGTGGTTGGGGGATGAGAAATGGTACTGGCTAAATGAAGGGTGATATTTACTGATATTTACCACAATTTACCAGATGCGTCCTCTATTCCCTGGATGCTGCAAAATGTTCCATTAGACTACAGAGTTCCAAAATAATTGATTCATAAGTTCCTGCCAGTATAAAAATTGCTTCTGCGAAGGGACTGATCCCTGAAGCTTCCTATTCTGGCAACTTTCCACAATCCTTAAAGTCTGCTTCAAGAATTTTGAAGCTCTATTTTTAGTTGGATACACATCTATGATCATTATATCTTCTTGGTTACTTACTCTTTTTATTTTTATTGTGGTACTTTATTTCTATAGTATTCTTTCTCTCAATATCTGCTGAAACTGATATTAATACAGTCATGTCAACATTCTCATTCTTACTATCTTTCTGCATAGTATATACTTCTCTATTCTGTTACTTTCAACCTATTTATGTCTTTACATTTAATGAGTATATCTTAGAGATAGAATAATGTCGGGTCTTGCTTTTTATCCAGTCTGAAAACCTGGCTTCTAATTTGAGTATTTAGTCCATTTACACTTAATGTAATTATTTAAGTCTATCATCTTGCTATTTGTTTTCTATAGGTCCATTCTATTTTTGTTGTTGTTATTGTTCTGCTGATGCTTCTTTCCTGATTTATTTTTGGGTTAATTGAATATTTTTAGTAGTCCATTTTAGTTACTCTATTGTCTTGGTAGATATACCTTTTGATTGTTACAGTAATTGCTCTAGGGCTTCCAATATCCATCCTTAACCTAACAAATTTCTAATTAGGGAAATTTCACACTTTCTACTTCCCACTGAAACTGATCACCTTCCATTTCACAAATTCAATAAACTCACAAGAGTACAATTCCTTTCAGGCACTTCATGGTGCTCTTTTTGGAATTGTTCCTCTAGTTCTTACTTTTATATATTTCATATATTCTACCTTACAATGTTATTACTTTTGCTTTGAAATTTAGTAGTCTTTTAAGGAAAATGAAGGAAAAATCATAGATTTTTATAATCCTTCCTTATTGGCCATACCTGATGTCCTTATGTATTTCCTATAAATCCACATTTTTATCTGGTATCATGTTCTTTCATTCTCAGGAGCACTCTTTTGCATTTTTATAGTAGAGGACTGTATATGACAATTTTTGTTAATTTTTGCTTATCTGAAAATGTCTTGTTTTTTTTCCTTTGTTTTGAATAATGTTTTTATTGGACAGTTCCTTTTTTCCATCCCTTTAGATTTTGGTCTACTGTCTTCTCATTTCTATTGTTCCTGATGGGAAGTCAGTCTTCATTTGTATTTTTGTTTCTCTGTATATGATGTGATTTCTTCCTCTAGCTCCTTTCAGTATTTTCTCTTTAAGTTAATTTTTCAAAGTTTGACTTTTATGTGTTTAGATGTGGTTTTCTTTGCATTTATCTTGCTTGGGGTTTGTTGGTTTTCTTGGCTTTGTAAGTTGGTGTTTTTCATTAAATTTGGTAAATTTTTGGTCATTATATCATCAGACATTTTTCTGCTCCATTCTTACTTTGTTCTTCTGGGATTCTTATTAGAAGTATGTTAAACCATTTCTTATATTGTGCTATCTAAAAAGACCCTAAGGCTCTGTTCATTTTATCTGTCAATCTTTTTTCTGTTTTTCAGATGGGATAATTATCTTCAAGGTATTGAATCTTCTGCCACCTCCAATCTTCTGTTAATCCTACCAGTTTTTTTTTTTTTTTATTTCAATGATTATACTTTTCGTCAGTTCTAGAATTTCCATCATGTCTTTTTATAGTTTTATTTCTCTGTGGATTACATCTTTGTTTACATATTGATATGATATATTTATTTAATTCTTTGACCATATTTATAATAGTCACTTTAAAGTGTTTGTTAAATGCAAACACTGGGTCATTTGGGGGTTGGTTTCAGTTGACACCTTTTCTTCTTCACTATGGGTCACCTTTCTCTGTATCTTTGCATATCTGAATACTGGATATTGTTGGTGATATATTTCAGGGCCTCTTGTCATCTTCTTCTGAAGAATGCCAATTTTTTTTCTAGGAGACTGCTCAATGACTGGTTGAGTACCTTGACAGTTATGTAGTCTTAGTGATAAACGGTGTTAGGTACGATCCGAGAAAAGTCCAAGCATTTCTCAAGAACCTCTACCTGCCAAGTCTCAGCCTCCCAATTCTGTCTCCATGGCATATCATTTGGGATTTTTTTTCATATAATAAACTTTATTTTAAAGAGGTTTTAGATCACAGAAAAGTTACATCAAAAGTATAAGGGATTCCCATATACCCCACCTCTCCCACTTCCCTGTTAAGAACATCTTACAATAGTGTAAGATATATGTATCAATTTGTTACAACTGATGAATAAATACTGAAGCATTGCTACTAACCAAGGTCTATAGTTTACACTGTGGTTTACACTGAATTCCAATGCCCTTAAAATGTTCCACCCAGTCTTCCCTCTCCCTCCCCTCAGAACCTCTGGTAACCAGTCTTTATATCAGTGTTAACTATTCTTACATTACTACAATATTAATAAGTTTACTTTATCCAGGGCTGCATTCTCTCCTTATGTTTGTTCTTTTCTCAACCTTGAGGATTTAGGGGTTTGGTTTTAGGCTTTGTCAGGTCGGTTCTAGAGTAAGTCTTTTTCTGGGGTGTGGTCTTTCATTCTAAAGTGATGCTTTGAAGCATCTTCATTGAATGTCAGAGTTAATGAGATCTTTCCACTGTGACTGGGTTGGATTCCCAATATCCCCAGCCCTGCCTGACTTCTAGCATCTCTCTTCCATTCTCTGCCCCATAACGGTTGCTCCCAGGGAACCCTTGAGTAGTTTCACTCCACGCTTGTGGAGCCCTATCCTCACAGACTTCTCAGCCTGTGCTGAGTGCTGGGGCACAGTTCTGTCCTTTCTGGGGCTGTGCTTTGCCAAGTTCCCACAGCTTCAGCTACTCTCAACTCTGATCAGTGCTTTTCTTGGCTCAGCAGGATCACCATGCTGTGCTTGGACACGGGCATCTGTCCCACGGGGGGGGACATTAACTCCAGGTAGGAAGTTTGCAAGAACATGATGCTTAACTTGGGGTCTCCCTTCTCTCAGGGATAGCAGCCTTGTGTTGCTTGTTTGCCAAATGCCAGGAAAAACTGTTGCCCCATATATTTTGCTCAATTTTAGAGCTATTTACTATAGCTTGATGTCTTACTGTCACACAATGGATTGGCTTAAACATCAAGCATTTATGTCTCATGGTTTTGGAGCCTGGAAGTCAAGAAGCCGCGAAAGCCATGCTTCCTCGGAGTCCGCCACATTCTGGTGCTGGCAGTTCTCATCCTATGGTGACCTCTCGCTCCGTGAGTCTGGTCTTCCGGTGTCTGCTGACTTCTATTTTCCTCCCGGGGCTCTGACTGACAGACTGACGGACTGCATCCGAATTTCCTCTGCATAAGCCTCCAGTCTTGCAGGTTAAGGCCCACCCTCACTCAGCGGGCCGCTCCTTAAGGAGTAACGACATCTTCAAAGGCCCTGTTTGTGCAAACGAGCTCACACCCACAGGAACAGGACTCGGCTTGAGATTAAGGACAGCTTTGTTCTCTTTCGTTTATTGTGGGGACAAGACCCAACCCCCAACAGGTGGCCAGCCTGGTGCCAGTTAGCCTACAACAGCTGGGAGCAAAAGCTCTAATATTTTATATTGATGATCCAAATGCTCCACTTCTTCTGCTTCCCGCCAGTCTTTTGTGATGCACAAGACTTCTATGTCCCAGGCTGGACCCTCTGGCCTCCCGCTGTCTGCTTTACCGGGGGCAGTCCCGACCAATGTATCCTCGCCATGTTGTGCTGCGGGCACTTCGAAAGTGTTCCAATTAGGAGACTAAATTCCATGGTCACTCTGCCCTGGTCAGCCAACCCGTGCAGTCACTTTCCTATGGAAAGCTTGATTGCCATGTACTGGGGAGGAATCGGGCAGTGAAATCACTCTGGTTGTATTTCTCTAGCAGGCTGGGGTAAAAGTGGTGTGCCAAGGAGTGTGCAAAAAACTGCAGAAATGTTGCGTCTCATCTTGCGGTATGTTACACTAAAAGAGCCTTAAAAATGTTATATAAAAAGAATTACAGATATGCCGCGGTGTACAGTGCACGCTTTGCTGACTATTTTAATGGGACAGAGGAGACTACCAAGAATCGATATTCTTGCAGCAGGTTACTCCGCGCCGCAGGCTGCCGGCAGGGCTTAGCTGCTTCCAGGCCTGGAGAGGAAAGCTTCGCGCCTCCTCCGCCTTTTCTCAGTCTGGGCTCAGCGCAGTCCAGCTGCACCTCTTCTGGGAAGGGCCACACATGCAGCACGTTCCGGTCAGCATCAGGACACCTGGCCGTCCCATGTTATCTCACTCAGTCCACAACAACTTTTTGAGAAATGCATTATTGTTACTTTCATTATAATTGTGGGGTTTTTTTTAAGCACATGTGCCAGACACTGTCCTGGGTGCCAGGGACAGAATATAAACAATACTCAGTCTCTGTAATTGGGACACTAACTGACTCTGGCAGAGGAACGTTAATAAATTGGCTTTCAATCCCAAATATTTTATATTCTACAGTTATTTTGGGTTATTGGCTAACCAAACATTGTAAACAAGGCAGCCCAGTGGAATGAGTTTTCTTGTTCGTAATCCCAGCCAGCAGCCACATGCCAGCACCCTCCCCAATGAACTCTGAGAAGGAAATGCAACCTTTGCTTGTGTCGCAGAGAAAATACACAAAAGAAGAAATGTCATGTTTTAAAGAGGAAATTGAGAAAACCCTGGATCTATGTTTAAACTAGCAAAACTTTGCTATTCCTTATTGACATAAGCTATAAAACCTAGATTTAGTCAACAAAGAAAATGAAAATGAAGGAAACCAGAATTTGTTTTTGTAGGAAAAAGACGCAGTGTTGTTCCTTACACTGTTGAGGAGCTAAGAAAGCGACCTGTCCCTGCACATCCTCCCATCCGGCGCATCATGTAAGGTTGTATATATGCCACAAAGCAGAGGGCAGTGAGCCCACTGAACGGACTGCTTCCTCTTGTCCGTCTCTGAGGTCCAGGAGCAAAGCACTGGACGGAAGCCCCTTCCACAAAGCGCATTGCCAGGGCAGTGCGAGCATCTTTTGCGCCTGGACACACCGTCAGCCTCTCTCATCAATGAATGGCAGGCGTTTCCCCACCGGGTCAGGCAGCTGAGCTGAGCTCAGGAGGACAGAATCCCACTGGACCCTGGTTCCTGGACCCAGAGGACCCTGAAGCCTGGGAAGTGTTAGCCCCGAACGCACCAGTTTGGAAGGGAGGTGCTGAGAGGGATCTGCCAGGAAACATGAAAATGCGCAGGCAGGATTGTTCAAAGGGCTTTCACAGAGATTGTTCTACAGAAGTGAGGGTGGGGTTAGGCAAAGCAAAGATGAGGCTTGGGAGCTCAGAGCCAGAGCAAAGCCCCGGCTGCCTGGAAGGAACTGTCTAGAAGGTCCAGAGGACAGCGGCCCTGGAGGGAGGGAGCCAGGGAACAGACGCGCTCTCCCCCCTCTCTGATCTCCTCCAGTGCATCTCCCTGGCTGAGATCAGTGGGCAGCCAGAGGGCAGAGGAGCCCTTTGATGGCTGCAGGTCAGCCCCTGGGCACAGCACTCTCTGAAGGAGGGTGGAGAAGAGACACGGGGGCAGATGGAAGGAATGCAGCAAGGAAGGGCATGGAACAGAAGGCATTTCTGTTGTTGACACAGCATACCAACAAATAAGCCTCTGTTCTGAAAACGCAGGCATCCCATAGTTAATTTGGTCTGCTAGTGGGTGGGGGAATAAAATGAGAAGTCAGCCTGGATACTGATTTAATGTAGACTTAATATGAGCTCAATTATAGAAAGTACTTTGAAATCACTGGACAGCTTACCAAAGAATCAATTACTTACATTTAGGGCTAATTATTTTTGACAAGGGGGCAGAAACCACTCAGGTGGGAAAGAAGAGTCTTTTCTACAAACGGTGCTGGGAGAAGTGGATTTCCACATGCAGAAGATTGAAGGTGAACCCCTACTTCACACCATGTACAAAAATCTACTCAAAATTGATCAAAGACTAAATATAAGAGTCAGAACTGTTAAAAAATACTAGGAAAAAACGTAGGCAGGCATCTTCAGGGCCTTGCAATGGTTTCTTAGACTTTATACCCAAGCACAAGCAACAAAAGAAAAGAACAGGTAAATGGCACCTCATCAAAATTTAAAACTTGTACATCAAAGGACTTCAGCATGAAAATAAAACCACAACCTGAACAATGGGAGAAAATATTTGGAAAGCACACATCTGAGGCTTAATATCCAGAATATATAAAGAAATCCTACAACTCAACAACAAAAAAACAAACAACCCAATTTAAAAAATGGGCAAAAAACTTGGATAGACATTTCTCCAAAGAAGATAAACAAATGGCCAGAAAGCACATGAAAAGATGCTCAACCTCAACAGCCACTAGGGAAATGCAAATCAAAACAATGAGATACTACTTCACACCCATTAGAATGGCTCCTATTTTTAAAAATATAGGAAATCACAAGTGTTGGAGAGGATATGGAGAAATAGGAACTCTCATTCATGGCTGGTGGTAATGTAAAACGCTGCAGCCATTGTGGAAGACAGTTCTGTGGTTTCTAAGAAAGCTAAGAATAAAATCGCCATATGACCTGGCAATCCCACTCCTAGTTATATACCCAGAAGAATGGAAGGCAGGGACTTGAACAGATATTTGAATACTGATGTTCATAGCAGCATTATTCACAATTCCCAAAAGACGGAACAACCCAAGTTTCCATCAACCAATGGATCGATAAACAAAATGTGGTATATACACAGAATGGAAAATTATTCAGCCATGAAAAGGAATGAAGTTCTGATACATGCAACAACATGGATGAACCTTGAAGACATCATATTGAGTGAAATAAGGATAAATATTGTATGATATCATCGATATGAAATAATTAGAATAAGCAATTTCAGAGAGTCAGAATCTGGAATATAGGTTACCAATAAATGGGGTGGGGGTAGAAGATAGGGAGTTAATGCTTTAAACATTAAACAGAGTTTCTGTTTGGGATGATGGACAAATTTTGGTAACTGATAGTGGTGATGACAGCACAGCATTGTGATGTAATTACCGGCACTGAATTAAAAGGGGACATTTTAGGTTGCGTAAATGTCTTTAGAGTAAATAATTTTTTAAAATCCATGAACCAAATATATTGTGTAATATATTGTTTGATTCAAAAAAAAATTTTTTATGTATCCATTACATTTAATTGAGAAATGTATATATTAAAAAAAAAAAAAAAAAAAAAGAAAGATTTCCATCTACACTAAGATTGAAAAAAAAAAACCACAAATACTACTTAAAAACAAACAAAACCAAAAAAAAAAAAAAAAAGAAGGGAACGAAGGAAGAAAAGAAGTATTCTGTGCAGTTTACGATTTAACCATTGAACTTTGCGAGAGTTACTTTATGACTTGGAAAAGTTTCCTGGACCATTGAAACATTGAAAATTAATATAACTAAAAAATTTAAAACTACAAAATACAAAAAAAAAAAAAATCCATGGAACTGTGTATCCTGAGGGTTAATAGGGAAACCTTGTATTTTATGCATGTTTTTTCTATAAATTCACAACTTCTCTAATGAAAAAGAGAATTAACTAACTCTGGTTAATTGAATAGATAATCTTAGTCATGTTTGGTTAAGTTTACTCAGCTTACTGATAAATACCATACTGGTTTGTACGCAATATTTTCTCTACAATGGAGACAATACACAAATAAGACAGGAAGGCAAACAGAACTAGATCACTACCCGGAAGGAGTGGATAAGATAGCTGAGCGCAAACTACTTACCCCTCCAGCCACCACATCCTAGTGTGAATCAAGTTCCACCAGAGCCTGGCAAAGAGGGAGCTTTCTGGGTAGGGCACACCTGCAGCCTATGAGAAGGATTTCCTCTCATGCCCTCCTCTCGGACCTCACTGCCCAACGCTCTCCTTTAGTTTTTGCACTTTCAGCCTTCATTCTCCATTTTGAGATAGTAACCCAGGACTTGAAATTTTAAAGGACACGTACCTTCTTGTAGGAATGTTACCTAAATTGAACCTGAGATTTTTTATTCAGGATGTTTTTCCCCTTTGGACTGTCCTAATTTACCCATAGTACTGTGCCTAGCCTACAAAGTAGGTTTGTCCAGTTGGACTGTACATGCATTTATTGTTCTGATTATTTTCACATCCACCCCTTCCATTTTATCCAGTAATCCTGATTTATACTGTTTATTTTACTTTTTAAGAAATCTTTTACTCTTATTGAGTCAGGGGAAGTAGCAATGCTACTATGCAGGTAGGATGGGTTTCAAATAAGGAAACTCAATGTTCTTGATTGAAGACACAAAGCAGGACACAAAGCATCCATCAGAATTTACCCATTTTTGCTAACTCAAGAGAACACAGAGTCGAGGATAACTTCACCAAAGAATGATAAGACTACTAAGACAGTTCAACGGATTTTTTCTGGAATAGTCTGTTACTCTGTTTTTACAATGATTCTAGCCAATATGGGAAGAGGCATTTAAAAAGTATTATTTTGCTGACACAACCAGTGAAGACAAATTGTGTTGCAAAATTTTGATATATTTAATTTGGGATTGGGTTCAAAATACATCATTTGAAAATACCTTTAAAAAATATTCCCTAGGTGACAGAAGTTGGTTTGAATTTTGAGGAGAGGTATGAGTCAATCCTTATTTCATTCAAAGACAACCTTCAATCACTATCATTAAAACTACTTGATATTACCAATAATAAAAGCACAGAGTTTAGGCATGTGGGTTGTCACAAAACGTGGGTCATTTAACATACACGAGTGCTGGGTTAACTAGCCCTAGGGACGTCATGTCTAGTAGTCTGGAAATATTTTATAAAATATACTTGTAATTAAATTTACTCTGTTTGTACCAGCCATTAAAAATCAACTAATGAGCTTGCATAAAGGAGAGGCAAATTCACATGAGATTGTAAATAGAATATAGCTACAATACTAATTCTCTCCTAATGAGGCGATTCACTCCAAGAATGTAACAAATGGTTTTAATCATTCCTCAATGGTCTCACTTTTTCCAAACTTGTGTGTTGGACCCAATAATATGTAATGGAAAACTTCAACACAATGAATTCTAAATTAAATCCAATATTCTACTAGAGAAATTGTATTTGGTTAATAAATTAAAAATATTAATCTATGTCAGGGTGAATATCTTTCTCTTGTAAGATCCATATCTTTCACAAAGCAGTAGACACTCTACTCTGCTTCCATTTAGTATTTCAAAACGCACCTTTCCCTTTTTCCTGTAAAGTCAACTGATGCTCAAATGGCAATGAATGTGCATATAATAACTGCTCGGCTCCCTAATATGCTTAGTTTATTTATAAAATCTTGTGTTATCACTTTAATCATTTTATCTGGGAATGAGTTTTTGAAAGTTAATTCTAAACTGTTACTATGTATTACTTGCTGTCCAAAAGATTCTTCATAGTATATATACTGTCATAGAAAACATAACCCACCATCACACAGATGATACTATATTAAAATGCCTTTAGGATGTTTAAATCTGATAAACTTAGTCTTTTTAACTTATTTAAGCCTATTTTTCCATCTACAGGATCATTAGTAGAAATGAGTGAGTGTCCAAGATAAATGAATGCAGGTGGCATTAAAATGATAATAATATGAGTAGAAAGTGATTTCTAGTTGGATATGAAAACAAAATGAAAGCCACATAGCACTGAAGTTTTATTCAGAGACAAAACTTCGTTATTCTAACAAATTCCTTTCCTTGTCCTTCTTTCTATTTTCATTGGAAAAACAAAAATTTATTGTGTAATTTCACATCCCAGCTATTTTGCTATGTCATGCCCTGAATATAATTATTTCTGGATTTTGTAGAAAGGAGAAAGGAGGAAACTAGATAAGGTCAAGCAATGAAATGACAGGAACTTTTTAACCACAGGGTAACAGTGACCTGGAGAGATACAAACTGGAGTTAGATATTATTGGACAGAAACTTTTCCAAAACAGTCTAGTGCTATAAGATCCCACAAAATATCTGATACAGGGTATGTCAGGGTAGGGAGGACCACAAAACACTACTCGATGGTTCCCTTTTAACTGGCATTTAAGCCCCTGTAGATGTTTATTTTTTCAAATTAAAGCATATTTCTCTTCCTCTTCCTTTTTCAGGATTGCAGAAAATTGGAGACCCCCTGACAAGGAGTTCCCTCCCCCGACTTTTAATAGCAATGCCTATGGTGGGGGTGGGGGGAGGGATGACTCGAACTAATTTCAGTTTAATTTTTCTAGACTGTGGAAATACCCTCCATCTCCACTACCATCACCCCAATAAAAAATCCCATATATTCTGCTACATAGGGTCTACAGTCACAAACATTCAAAGTACCTACATTGTGAAAGGAATCTAGTGGCTACTGCCCAGGGGCAAAGACATTGAACAAATGGTCCGTGGAAATAGTGAACTGTGAGATGTTTGTACTCGTGCATTCAGTTTCCTCTGCCAGTAAAATAATTTGTATATGTCATTCCTTCCACTGCATGTGGAGGTGGAGTAGAGGCCCACGGCCTCCTTCA
>JAKSZT010000049.1:3336566-3454661 GCA_026826555.1 Tolypeutes matacus | reverse complement strand
GGCCTCCTTCAGGTCCCCGTGCAGGGCATGGAGGTGGAGTAGAGGCCACGGCCTCCTTCAGGTCCCCGTGCAGGGCATGGAGGCGGAGTAGAGGTCCAGGACCTCCTTCAGGTCCCCGTGCAGGGCATGGAGGCGGAGTAGAGGCCCACGGCCTCCTTCAGGTCCCCGTGTAGAGCATGGAGGTGGAGTAGAGGCCCACAACCTGCTCCTGTAGGCTGAAGTTCGGGGCCTGTTCAGCGACCCCGTGCAGGGTAAACTCTGATTCTGAAGGGCTATTTTTTGCTTGTTTCCTGAAATATATGCCGTGCCCTGAGGAAGTTTTGCTTAATGAAGGGTAAGGGCATCTCAGAGTGTGGGGCCAGATATTTTACAGGAGTGCTGTGGGGTTCAAACGAGGTGGGCCTGCTGGATTTGAACCCTTCACCTCACCGGTCTTCCTCGTCCTGCAGTGTTCTCGAGACTAAATGAAGACCCCGGTGCTCTCACTTCGTCCCCCTAGACACAGCTCAGTGCTCGAGACGATGTAATGGGGGCTTTTTCTGAAGGAAAAGCACAGGATAAAGACTATATTTTTTACAACTTTGCGACATGTTTGCTTTTTTATTGTGGGGAGCAAAGTGCTGTTCATTTTGGACCCTCTGTCTGTCTGTCTGTAAGTGGACTTCTGGACCATCCCTCACTTCCATTTCCTAACTTTTGCTTCTCTGGTTAGTTCTATGTCTCATGGAGCCAATCGGAGCTCTGGACTGGTTCTTTTCTTCCAGAGAAAGCTGATTTTGTGAACTTTGGTGTCCATGAGGCTTTGATTAGAAAGAAGCCTTCCTGTTACACTGGCCACCCCCATGGCAAAGAGGGAGCTAACCTGCTTGCTGACCAGCCTCTTAGGGCTTCAGGCTGCGCCCTCTTCCCGTGTGGACCCTGGCTTCCACAGACAACCATCCGTGGGTGGTGACCTCACTGGAATCTGAGCACAAAGGCCAAGGAAATGCCATAATGACTGTTAACAAACCCCAGCTTTAGTGAAGGGCTGCTTGGCTCACGCCCCTGAAGGAGCTGGAAATGTGCTTTCTGGAGAGCTGAGTTGAGTAGGAGGTCTCTCTCTTTCCTTACAAACAGCTTTTTCCCAGACATTCCAGTTCCTGCTTATAGAGTCACCATTTTCCAAGTTACTTAAAATCTTGGATTCTTCTTTCTTCTTCATCACCCCTTGGTTATATCCAATTAATTATTGAATTCTAAAATCTTTTTTCCATACTGAATTTCCTGCTACTTCCTAAGGCAGCACCACTTTACTTTCCGGCTACTGCCCGTGTCTTCACTCTCACTGCTGATCTCCATCTCTGCGCATTCTCTCACTTTCATCCAACATTCAGTAATTTTGCCCTGTGCCCCTGGCACACTTTACATGTTTTCATAATCCGTGGAGAGAAAACAACAGGGGAGAAAGGAGCCCTGGCACACGGCCCCTGCCCGGCCTCTGCTTAGCCTCTTATAACCTAGGTCTCGGGTCGTCTGGTAGCGCCATCTGCTAGTACCAGCTGGCAACTCTCCTAGAAAGGGAACTCCTACCTCTGGGGACTGTGTTTACTTCTGGGAATACCAGAGTGCACTCTGACACAGCCCAGGTGCCCTCCCAGCACGTGGCTGCCAGGTGTGCTGTTTCCTTCCTGAGTCCTGTACAGGGGAGGGCATCCGCCTTCCTAAAGCAGAATATACTGGCACTGTGGCCAGCGTGGTTATCAGCCGTCAGCGACGCCCGCTGACTCGAACCTGGAGCCAGGGGTCCTACTACAGGTTTGCCACTCCCTGCACACTGGCACGAACTACTGAAGGCTCTACGACCAGGTCACTCGCCCTGGTAACAATTGAGAAGCTTACCTTGATAATAGTTTACTTATGATTTTTGCATTTGTGTTCATGGGTAAGACTGTTCTATATTTTCTTTGTTCTGTCATCATCCATTGTTGATATCAAAGTTATTCTTATACTAAGTCTCATAAAATGAGTGGTCGTTTTTCTACCTCTTTTTTGTTCTGAAATACTTGATATAAAATACAGATTATTTGTTTCATGAAGATTTAGTGAGGGAAGCGGCTGTGGCTCAATCAGTGGGGCTCCCGTTTACCATATGGGAGGCCCTGGGTTCGGTTCCCGGGGCCTCCTGGTGAAGGCAAGCCCGCCCGCACGGCGTGGTTAGCTGACCCAGCGAGCACAAGCAGCAAGGGGGGATAAATGAATAAATAAATAAAATCTTAAAAAAAATAAAGATTTAGTGATGTTCCTTTTTAAAACCATCAGGTATGGCACTTTGTTTTGTAATTATTTGTTAAATTATGTGTGTGTGTGTGTGAGACTGTCCTTCGGCTTCCTAAATGTATATTTCACATTAAAAGAAGAAGAAAAAAACCAATAATATAATCCATGCCATTAATGCACCAATTTTCATCTGTTTACATGTATTGTAAGCAGATTACTGATGTTTTTATATTTGTATTATTTAATTTTGTGTTTTCTGTTTACCATTTTTTTCCTGCTTCTTTATTTTTTACTCTTTTCCTCTTTTCTGTTGACTGGTAGACTGTTATTTTTCTTCTCTCATTTTCTTGTGTTGAGATTGGAATTTACAGACAGGCATAACTCATTTAATTGAGCTTCACTTTATTGTGCTTTGCAGAGACTGTATTTCTTACAAATTGAAGCTTTGTGGCAATCCTGCATTGAGCAAGTCCATCTTCGCCATTTTCTAACACCACATGCTCACGTCGTGTCTCTGTGCCACATTTTAATTAAGATATGTACGCTATTTTCTTTTTAGATATAATGCCTCTGCACATTTAATAGTCTAGAGCATAGTGTAAGCATATCTTTTATATGCACCAGGAAGCCAAAAAATTCATGTGACTCACTTTATTGTGGTATTTGCTGTATTGCAGTGGTCTGGAACAGAACTGGCACTATCTCTGAGGTATACCTGTATTTTATTTCTGTTTTTTACTGGTAATCCTTAAATTTTAAAACATATTCATACCTTGTATTTTTGAACCCTACAGTCATTGGGCATGTCTATGTTCTCTGAAACGAAAGAGAAACTGAGCACATTTGACCACCCTGCAAACACTTCCTTCTCTTTCAATATTATTCCTTTCTAGAGTGGTAGTTATGAATTCCTTAAGCAAACAAAAAAGAGGCATTACTCTTTTCAGGGTTAATAGGTAATTAAATTCTCAGAGAAAGCTCACCAGTTTCTTTAACCAGCTTTGTTTTCTGCATCTTCACTTTCCCTTTGATAGTCCTTTCTTTTCATGTAAATACTAACCAAGGATTTATTTATTTTATTTGGAAGTCAGTGGATAGTAAATATTGCTAATACCTCCATGACTGACAATATGTTTATTTCATCCTCATGTCTGATTTGAAATAGTATACCAAATTTTTTCCCCTCAACATTTTCCTTCTGTTGCCACTTGGCACTTATTGTTCAGAGAGAATTCCATGTTCAGCCTGATTGTTAAAATTGTGTCGGTACTTTGTCTTTTTTTCTCTGAAAGCTTTTAAAATATTCTCTTTTCCCTTGACATACTGCAATTTCACTATGCTACATCAAGGTGTGGATTTTGTTTGTGTGTGTGTATGTGTAGCAATTTCTGTGCTAGTTTTGAGATTATGATTTAACTCAAATTAGAAATATTCTTAGCCATTTTATTCTTTCAAAATTGCTTTTCTGGTATTCTATTTTTTTAATAGAAAATATAGTGGCCATATGTTGAAGCTCTTCAACTTTTCCTTAAAATATCATAGCTGTTCTTTGATATTTTTAAATCTCTTTGTCTTTCTGTGCTGCATTATGAATAAATTAATTAATAATGTCTTCCACTGTATTAATTCTCTCTTCAGCTATATTCAATTTAGACTTGGGTTTTTTGTTTGTTTGTTTGTTTTTTAATTTCCAGAAGTCTATTTCATGTCCTATTTTTCTTGAATCATACTTGCCTATTAATTTATTTTCTTTTTGACTTCTTTTGCCTTTTATGGATTGTATTAGCTTTTCAGATTTTTGAGGATCTAAAGTGTACTTATTTTAAACTTATTTTAAAATGCTTGTTTCCTGTTATATCACAAGAATTCTACTTCCCAGTTGTTGATTTTGTTTACCATCTCGCTTATCATTACATTTCCTGATTGCCTTGGAGCTTCATTTTGTGACTTCCTCTTAAACTGGAGTTCTCTCTCTCATAATTCTTTCCTGTGTAGTGGTTTTAGGGCTAACTTAGGTCTCCCAGGTCTCCATTCCCCAGTCAGTTCTTAAATTGTTTTGAGACTCCTGTGGTGCGCTGATATCTGGAATCTCAAATACAGGGTTCTTAACTCCCATAGATGTTTTGGTTCAAGTCCTAGGAGCAAGGCCATCTCTGTTTCTTCCTACAGCAGGTGTTGAGCTTTATAGCACCCCCAGATCAGGCAGAAATCACACTTTTTATTATTCTAATTTCAGAGGTGCAGGCCTTGCTTGGGTGCCTGGTTTCATGGGGTGAACCTCGATTTCTCCGCCAACCTGGAAGCCATTTTGGTCCTGAATCTTTTACAGAAGGCAAACATCCAGCCAGCTTTGCCTTTTTACAGTATGTACAGTCAAATAGGTCTCCATCATTGGCCTTTTCTTACTAATTTTTATAGCTTATTACTTTTAATAGTATTTTTATAGCTGTGCAGCCACGTTAGAGGTCACCCTGCTCACGTGGCAGATGAGTGCTGTGGCACAGACTGCTGGGGACCCAGCCCTGGCCCTTTCTCCCTTCTTCCTTACCCACAAACCTGGGCGATGCCCAGGTGAAAACTACTAGACCTCTACATTGCACAAGGAAGACTTTTGGAATAAATACAAATTAAAATCCATCTAGACCTAAGTGAAATTTGAAACCTCAAGACTTTCTTGCTTACACTTAGATAATTCAATAATATAACAGTTCACTAATATTCAGGTCCCTCTGGCATTAGAGCCTGGGGAAGGCAGGGGGAAAGCATTCATTTTATCTCTTTCATTGTACCTTACCTTCATGGAGGAATTCTATTCCACTGATCTATTTGTCTTTGTGACCGTGCCACACTGTTTTGATCACTGCCACTCTGAATATAATTTGAAAACAGGAAGTGTGAGTCCTCCAAACCTGTTTTTCTTTTTCAGGATAAAGGACATTCTTATTTGAGTTGTGCTTCCAGATCTTTGGGCAGGGCAGGTGTTTAAAGAAGAGCCACTTGTGTGCGTTTCTGTGAATCCTTTAGAAAGCTGTTTTGTAGTCCCTATTCTTCAGTTTTCCTCAACTTCTTGTAGAACCATCTTTGGGAAATCTTTTGAAAACCACCAGACTGATTTTACTAATGTGGTGGAATATCCTGTATCCAGGATTTGTAAACTTCTGACCACTCAGGAAGTGGTCCAGCCCAGCCTCTCTCTTTCACTCTGCCCTGCCACTGTCCGGATAATTTCAGGCATACCCTGTTAGCTTCCTCGTGCACATGATAGATACCAGGTCCGTGTGCTCTTACAACCTCAGTGGGGTCTCCTGGACGCAATTTCACTCTGCTTTTCCCGAGAGGTGGGGTGAGACTCACAGCATGACCTAGAAGTCTTCACATAGCCAATCCCTCAAAAATTCTCTCTCAACACTTTTTATAACCTCTGTGTAGCACCTGGGGCCTAAAAATCACAACCACGTATAATCTCAATACTCTTTATTGATCTGTAACTCCTAATCTAAACTCCCACTTGCCCTCTCATCATAGTACATATCTTGGGCCAAGGAGCTATAGGTGGATATTGTAGGGTGGGACTTCTGGTTAAGCACCTTTTGCCCCTTGCCCCTTTTAGCTTGTCTGGAAAAGGCATGCAATGGAGGTCAGGACCCAAATATAAGGTTGGGAGAGTCACAGATTGGTTTCTGACCTCCTTGAACAAGCGAAGCAATGCCGACAATCAACCTCGGGAAGTTCTATTACGTGAAAAAGAATGATTCCTCAGGCTTCTTACCCACTGCAGCCAGATCTCTAGCACTAGACTCTGGGTCTTCCTAACTGATGTAAATACTAATGCACACAGAGGCTGAGGTGCTTACCAAGGTCACTCTGCTTGCCCAGACCCCCTCCTCTGCGCTCTGGGAGAAACACCCTGTAGACGGCTTTCCTGCCATGTTCCCTGGTGGGTGCCTTTCCGTTGGGTTTGTCCAGTGGGTGAGAGCAGCAGGAGTCTGGTGTGGAGAGAGAGCTTTGGGCTAGGTGTTCCCCGCCTCCTCCCAGCTCAGTGCCAGGGCAGCAGCTGCTTCCTCCGCCAACAGCAATCCCTGCTCCGGGACCCCCCAACAGCCGTAGCC
Organism: Tolypeutes matacus; assembly: GCA_026826555.1. Lineage (NCBI taxonomy): Eukaryota > Metazoa > Chordata > Mammalia > Cingulata > Chlamyphoridae > Tolypeutes > Tolypeutes matacus. The sequence goes on along the minus strand of JAKSZT010000049.1, from coordinate 3,448,296 downwards.
TTCCTGGGTCCACTCTTCACCCCTCCGCAGTTAGGCCTTGCACAATGCTAATCTCTTGATGTCCCAACATCCCTTGTTTCTTTGACCTTGCCCACAGCTTCATGAAAGTGAGTAGCCACGTCATGAAGGCTTTGAGCCTTCTGGGATAAATCCTCTCTCCTGCTAGGATTGACCCTGCTACACAATTATTAAGTCAAGGCAGAACCTCTGGCTCTGAGTCCAGGTTCCTATCCTTGTACCCAACAACATTTCATTTACTTAATATTTAAAGAGTGACTCAGTTTTATATATTGTGATGTTCTGCCATGAAAACAAAGAAAGAACTATAGGCAAGAACTTGTCAATTTGGAGATATATTTGTTCAATCAATGATTTTTATAGTATATACTATAAAAAGAATATTTCATATACTATTTTTCAACATTTGCCTTCGTACATATATAACTAGTATTCCCTCGAAACTCTAAAAACCATAAACAGTAGCAAAAGACTCCACGTTATGATTTACATGGCCACAGAAAAGATTCTTACAATAATATAATTTTAATTCCCAAGATGGAAAAATTATAATATACGTGATCCTTATTTCCTATTATTGAAGTCTTTATTAAAAAACAAACCATTCCTCATTCTGATTCTCTAACAAGAAAAGTGTTTAACCATTTTAATCTTCAAAATTAAATACGTAAGTATCAGAAAATGTTCTTTTTCCAAAATTAGAATTCTCTATATATTTAGAAAGCATGCCACATCAGTCCTTGATATTGCTCAAAATGGTTGATGGCACCAAAATGACATGACATCCTGTGAAGGGAGCTCTTGTGTTTTCATTCTGGATCTCCAAGCAAGGAATTCAAAGGGGATTCATTTTCACTTATTCAACACAGAAATTCACGTTCTCTCATTTTACCCCTGAAATGGCTGCTCCTGGGTTATTTGCTCTAATGCATTTGATCACGAATTGAGTAGAAGTTTGATCATTACCACAATCATGATTTCTAGAAAATTATGCCTAGCCATGTTACAAAATGAATTCACATTACCTTTTCCAGTTTTAAATTGTGTTCCTCTCACTTTTACTTATTTTTCTCTGCACGGTAAACAGAAGAACAGGAGAGTAAAGGCCTAGTAACTGCTGATTGTGAAGGCATAGTTTAGACCTAAATTTGGGGACATAATTGTCATTTCATCCTTCTTCCTGTGAAAATAAGTACACTGCCCTACATCTCAAAGGCAAAGGCAGACAACAGCTAAGCTCAAGCTTCAACTAATGCTTTCACAGGATAAGAAAAGCCCTGCGGGGTTTCAAGATTAAAGAAAAAAGTTCAAAAAGTTCAGCCTCATTTGCTAAGTTTTGCATCTGTAAGGCAGAGATCAGCTACTTAGCAACAGCTCAGAAGAGTCTGACCCAGGGAGGCCTGGCTGGCTGAGCAGGAGCAGGGCTGCGAGACCAGGCTGAGTGGGGCCTGCAGATGCAGCGCCACGAGGGGCCCGATGGGGAAACCGAGAAACTGAGGCCGAGCGTTCTTAGAAGAGCAGGTCTCTGAGCACCCCCTGGACTGTCTCTCTCTTCCCCATCCAACAGCGCGCTTTAGACACATACATCACGTGCAGCAAGGAAAGGAAGATGTCACTTCCAATCAGCTGCTGCCCCCTGAAATCTCTGCTCTGTGCATGCTAGGAAAACTGATCAAGAAAAAGCGGTGTAGGTTAAGAGGAAACATTTTCCTATACAACTGTTTTCAGATCACTTAGTAATTAGCTTTTTGAAGCTCCTGATTCTTCTTGTCAGCTATCTCTTCTCCTCTCTTTGAAAGCCAGCCCTTTGGCATTAGATAGTGCCCCAGAAATAACTCACCACTTTCCTCCTAGGAGAAGAGAAATCTCTACTTAACAGTCAGGTCATACTAGAGACTTTGGATCAGAAATCCCTGTCAGTCAGGACCAGTGAACTAAATCTGGACCCTCTTCTTCCTGAGAAAGTGCCCTCCCAGAATGAGACAATGGATAGTTCCAGAAGCACTTAAATCAGAATGTCCAAGCAATGCCATTTCATCTGCGGAAGCCGACATCTGGCCTTGTAAGTCTAAACACACTCAAACAGCTAAGTGTGCAAACACCTCAGGCTCCTGGGAAAGGGACAGAGCAGAAGCTCCAGCTGTTACTCTGTTTTCCATTCCGTGGCGGTTTTGGTCCACATGATGGGACTACAGCTACAAGGAAGCCTGGGAAGAGAGGGCAAAAGGGTGGCACTGACCACAAGGAGAGAAAACAGAGGGCAGGTGTTCATCCCAAAGGCGCCAGGCTGAAAGAAGCCAGTGTGCACTGCCTTTTTTTGCTGCAAAGATGTTATGATATTTGAAATACAGTAATTGTTTGTAAATGCTTTTTTTAAATGTTATTTTTTAAGTTCAAAGGCAGTACCTGTTAAAATAAAAATGCATAACCTAAACCAGGGCACAGTACTTCTCCTGAAAGCCCATCTCACTGGGCAGAGGCTGCTACTATTAATACTGAAATGCATTCTGCCTGGTGTGTTTTTGTATTTGATTTTGAATACACACATTCTCATACTCCTCCCCCCTATAATTAGTGTCTTAATATGCATATTATTTTGTAATCTGCCTTTTTCACCTAACTAATATAAAGTTCTATGTCAGGATTTATATCTTCCTTTTAAAAATATTGTCACATCATATTTCATTCCACTATTTTTAACACTTGTTAGTTTTTAAAATGGTGTTATTACAAAATACTAAAACAGACACATTTGTGCTCATTATTTGGTTACTATGTCAGTAGACTAGATTCCTACGACTGGCATTGCTGATTCAAAGAGTGCATAAATTAAAATTTTAAATGAATATTGCCTCCTCGTCTCTCCTAAAGGTAGTCTTTTACTAGATGTTGCACATTTTGTTTCCTAAATACGTGAGTTATATTCCCACCAATGTTCTTATATTCCCACATATGGTGGATCTTACAAAACATCATTTTTTCACATTGAGAGGTAAAAGTGAGATTTCAGTGGTTTTCTTTGCACTGATACATTAATCAGGTATTTTAGCCATTCATATCCTTCTGTGAATAATTCCTCATCCAGTTGTTTATTGCATATTTTTATTGGCTTGAGGATACTAGATATTATATATAATCCCCATCTGTAGTACAAATAACACCTATTTCTCCTGCCCTGTTCTATGTCTTTTTGGGGGGTTTATGGCTTCTTTCATCATTCTGAATTTTTAATTTTAAGAAATGTCCATATGGTGAAATTTTTAAATCTCTTCCCCTTTTACTCTATGGTTGCTAGTAAACTTAGAAATGACCTCCCTGCTTCAAGATTATTTTTTTAAATTCTCTTGTATTTTCTCTAAGAAGTTTTACAGATTTTATTTCTTAGAAAAGAAAGTTTAAAATATTAAACTTTAAAATATTAGAATTCTGTTTATTGTGTCAATAATAATTTAAATAAGTACCTAAACAATTGTCCTTATACCAATTATTACAATATTCCAATTATTATTACAATAATCCAAGCCATCTTTTTTTATCATCTTCAAATGCTGCCTATTTTATACTGTTATGTAGTACATTAACCATTTTGCAGACTCTTTAATCTATTCCAATAGTCAATTTGTCTATTTCTGCCTTAGCTCCACAATATTTATTACTGTGACTTTATAGCAAACTACAATATTAAGTACAGCAAACACCCCTCCCTAAATTTGTTTTAAATTTTATATTTATTTTCCAGGTGAATGTTAAAAAAACATTTTTCTATTTCAAAAACGAACAAATATCCAAAACACTAAAAATGATCTTTGGTTAAATTGATATTTGTCCAATATTGAACATTGCTAATTCTAGAAAATGGTAAGTTCATCCTTTTTTTGATCTATTTATTGAGGTCTTCTTTGCGTGTTCCTTCATTTGAGTTTTTTAGTTATATTTATGTATGTTTTATATATTGTCAAGGGAAGACCCAAATATATTATAATATTTGTTGCTGTTTTAGAATAGGACTCTTTTCCTACCAACTTGTCCAATTATTTTTACTACTAGTGTGAAAGAAATTTATCAAGTCTTGCATATTTATCTTGTATATATCTGCCTTGCTGAACCTTTTTCTCATTTTAATAGTGTTACAGTTAATTTGCTTGGATTTCCTACGCTGACAAGATCTGCAATAATATTGTGTTTCTTCTTTTTCAATATGTTTAACTCATTTCTTCTTGCTTGTCCCCTCAGAAAATAAACCTATTTATATATAAGGCTCCTTCTCCTTATTCCAGGCGTTCAGGGAAAAGGCTTCCAATCTTTGGATAGATACATAAATTTATATTTTTGGCAAGGAGGGACTGGATATTTGACTTCCAAATTTCTACTATATCAATCAATCTATTCAGCTTTCCTACTTCTTTTGGCCAAATTTCGTAATTTATATCTTAATTTACATTAAACTTATGACTATAAATACTCTTCCATGTGTTGGATTTTAAGTTTCAAAATATATGCTGCATGGCCTCTCCAGCTTACTACCAAGCAGACATCGAAAAGCCCTCATCTATACATTGATGATTTGAAACTTCAGAAAGATTTTCATTTGCAAAACTTCCAGGTATTATGAGTATATTTGTTAGTCCTCAGCACTTGAATACTAGGTTTGAAAAAACAACAGAGGTTATGCTCTTAAATCTTGATGATTTTTCCTATATTCAACCTTGTAAAGAACTACTGCTGGGTGCTAAAGAGACGGTTTGGATGATGCTAAATAATAATTTGGCAAACAGGTTACTAGTGCTTCTCACTTAGATACAGAAGTTTTAAAAATGTTTTTGAATAAATAAAATAATTATGAATTATACATGCCAGCAATGCAGAATCCCTTTTCAACTCATTGCTTCATTATGGCAGAAAATATTAGTTTCTTAGCAAATGTCTGTTTTCCTCATCTTCCTTAGAGTGAGGTTACGGAGGTAGTGCTGCTAAACCTCACATCAGGCCCTTACTTACCTGTTTTTCGAGTCGTACCTCTGTTCTCGATTGCGTACCCATATAGGAAACGGTTCACATGTATGTGGAGCAGGGAAAGTTCTAGAAAGGAAATTTTACATGAGCAGGGCCATGAAGGATAAATGTGGAATTTTTCGGGTAGTCAAGGTGGGAAAGTGTGAAAGATGGACCGTGATGGGAGCTGACAGGAATGAACGTGCCGAGCACGCCAGAAGCAGCCGGCAACTGAATGCAAGGCAAGCTTGTGGCTGGACCTACTGCTAGACTTTCTTCTGGTAGTTGCCTGACATCTCTCCTACTAGATCCAGGCGCCACCTAGTTGAATCTCCAAGGAGGCAACAAGCCGCAATGGTCAGAAGTCTGCGCTTGGAACCAGGTCCACTGCTTCCCTGCTCTTTGACCTTGTTCATTTCGCCCAGTCTCACCTCCTTAACTGCCAGATTGGGTATCCTCTCACCCGCCCTCCAGGCTGCACTGAGGCCAGTGGCTGCCCATGCAGAGCACTGAAGACTCACCTCACGTGTGAAACTGAAATAAACGTGCTGGCCTGTGGTGACGGGTTCTTAGGCTTTTCTTGTTAAGACTTGAGTCAAACAAGGTAGAATGGCCCCAGCGCTAGAAGCACATTTCATCTTTCTTCCCTCTGCCCTCGGCAGCACTTCCTGCGCCCAGCGTGGACCACTGCTTGTCCAACCGTCACCTCAGCTGGGGGCATGTGTTTGCTTCCAGGACGGTGAAATGATAAAGACCCTGCAGTGAAGATCTTGCACAAGGGTTGGAGGTGTAGCAACAGCGTGAATTTCTAGAAATGGGGTTGTTAGGTCAAAAAGTAGATGCACATGTGCTTTAGTTAGTGCCACACCCGCCTCCCTACGACTTGTACCTATTTGCGTTTCTACCAACAACGTCTGAGTGATTTTCTTTTCCACAGCTCAGCTGAGAGGACAGAAAGGATTTCTCAGCATGGTTTTACTTTCCTTTTCAAATATAACTGAGGTTGAACCAATTTTCCTACCCTGGAGGGTCATGTTGCATATTTTTTAATAACTTTTATTCAGTCATATACAATTTGGGCTTTCCCTCCATTTCAAAATATGTTCTTCTATATTAGCACTTTAGTCATTGATCTGTGATATATGATGATGTGTTTCTCTGTTTGCTACGTGTTTTTTGATATTGCTTAGAGAGTTTTTGCCACGCAAGATTTTTTAAAAACACGTTTATGTGTGAAATTTATCAATATTGTCTTTACATTTGGATTTGAGTCATCCAAGAAGCATTTTGCTACATCCAGATAATAGAGAAATTCATCTATGATTTTATATTTGTGTGGCTACACTTTGACCTCTGATTCATTTGAATTTTACATTTGTGTGTGCACGGTTCTAGTTTTATCTTTTTTTTCCCAAAAGCTAACTATTTGTACCAACACTCCTTTATAAAAAGTCCATCAGCGTCCAGAGATTTAAGATGCTACTTTCATCATTTACTAAATGTTTAGATGTACTTGGGAATACTTCTAGACTTTTAATTTTATTCCTTTGATCTGACGTGCCCATACTGCATGGTTTTAATAATATAGACTTTACTCTATTTACATCAGTAGTGTGAACTCCACTTATAACGTATCTTTTTTCGTTTAACTAGCTATCATTCCATGTTTATTTTCCCATGCGAACTTTAATATCAAGCTGTTTACCCTCACAAAAAGCTTGTGGGCATTTTTATTGGCAATGGTGTTACATTGTGCCCAGGGGGGAGCTGACATCTTTATGATGCTCAGATAGCCACACAGGGAAAATAAATGTCTTTCCATTTGCTCAAGTCTTTTATCATTTAGATTTGCATTGGTTTTATTGAGTTTATTCCTAAATATTTTTCTTCATTATTGTTTTGTTAATAGTTTTCTTTCCCATTCTCTCCTCTAAATAGTTTTGTGTGCATACATAGAGTATTGATTTCTGAATGCTAATTTATAGGCACCAACTTTTCTTAATGAACTATTATTACTGTTTGAATTAATTCTATGGTTGACTCCCTGGGGTTTTCTGGGTATAGTATCGTAAAATTTTACTTCTTCTTTTCTACTCTTAGGCATTTGGGGGTGGGGGCACATTGCATTGGCTACAACCTCCAGCACAACACTGAACGTCAGCTCAGAGACGGAGCCATCACACTCACATCGCTCCTAATTTTCACGGAAATGTCTCTAGTGATTCCTTATTAGCTAAGACATTAGACGTAGGACTAAGGAAACATCCATCAATTCATATTTTCTTTAGTCTTTTTAAAAAACCAAGAATGAATATTTAATTTTTCCAAAGACCTTTTCACAACCATGGAGGCAACTGAAGTAGTTTTCTTCCTTAGATCTATTAATATAGTAAATTATGTTAATGAATTATTTAATACTCAACCAATTTCACTCCTGGAACAGATCCCACTTGCACATGGTCTGTTATTTTCTCTATGTGGAGTTTGATTTGGTAATAACTTGAGCGTGTGAATTTATGTTCATTAGTGATATTGTTCTGTAATTTACTTTTTAGCACAATCTTCATCAGATTTAGTTATTAATGCAATATTTGCTCTATAAAAATAATTTAGAGTTTTTCTTCATTTTCTATGCTCTGGAAAAATTTATGTAGGATTGGGACTACCTATCTTTAAAGATTTGGTTGGATCCCTTGAGAAAACATCCTGGCCTGGTGGTACTCATCCTTTACTTCCCTAATTACTTTTCTAATTTTTCTATGGAAACTGCTCAGTTTAGGCTTTCTATCACTGAGAATAAATGATATTTTCCTAAGGAGATTATTCATTTCATTTAGGTTTTCAAAACTTGTTTGCATAGAGGCCTGCAAAGTCATATCTTACTACATATATTTTTTTTGTTCTGTTTCAGTGGTTATTTCCCCTTTGTAACTTTTTAAAAATATACTTTGGGAAATGGATGTGGCTCAAGTAATTAGGCTCCCATCTACCATATAGGAGGACCAGGGTTTGATTACCTGGGCCTCCTGGTGAAAGGCAAGGCGGCCCATGTGGTGAGCTGGCCCACGTGGAGTGCTGGCCCACGCAGGAGAGCCGGCGCAGCCCGACAACATAACAAAAAGAGACACAGAGGAGAGACAACAAGAGACGCAGCAGACCAGGGCACTGAAGTGCAAGAGATTGAGCACCTCTCTCCCACTTCATAAGGTCCTAGGATTGGGTCTAGATGCCTCCTAAGGAGAAGACAAGCAGACACAGAACACACAGAGAGCAGATAGCGAGCGCAAAACAACAGGGGGAATAAATAAATCTTAAATATAATATATGAGTACGTTTGTGCTTTCTGACTCTTTTCCTTGAAAAATGTGCTAGTAGCTTACTATTTTTCATTTATTTCAAAGAACCAGAACTTTGGACTTTTAGTTAGCTCTACTGCTTTTCTTAATAGTTTCCCTCATTAAATTCTGCTTTTAATTATTAGTTTTTCTTTGCCATGGTTTTCTTCATTGTTACTTTTCTATCTTTTATGTTGTGGAAATAATGCATTTATTTTCTTTAAAACATTGGCATTGAAAAGAAAGTGTTTGCGGTGATCAGTATTCCTCTTTATCTCACGGATATTGCTCTGATCACCGCGTTGGATGCATCAGGAGGTCCAGAGGCTTCTGACAAGGACGGTGACTCCCGTTCCCTCCTCTGGAACCTTCCTGCGCCTTCGCAGCTGGGACACACACACACATACACACACACACACACACAAACCCACACTAGAAAGGGATTTCGCTTCGCGGCTCCGAGGGGAGGCAGAGGGAAGAGTAGGTGTGACCTGCGGCATTTTTGGGACATTGGAGTTGTCCTGCATGACATTGCAATGATGGATACGGGCCATTATACATTTTGTCATAACCTACAAAATTGTGCAGTACAGAGAGTAAACTATAATGTAAACTATAATCCACGCTTAGTGGCAATGCTCCAATATGTGTTCATCAGTTGTAACAAACGTACCCCCTAATGAAGGATGTTGATGTGGGAAAGTGTGTGTGTGGGGGGGTGGGGCATATGGGAATCTCCTATATTTTTTATGTAACATTTATGTAATCTAAAGCTTCTTTAAAAATAATAAAAATTTATAAAAGATAAAACAAGATTATAAAAAGATTATAGGGAAGCGGCTGTGGCTCAATCAGTGGGGCTCCCGTTTACCATATGGGAGGCCCCAGGTTCGGTTCCCGGGGTCTCCTGGTGAAGGCAAGCCCGCCCGTGCGGCGTGGTTAGCTGACCCAGCGAGCACAAGCAGCAAGGGGGGGACAAATGAATAAATAAATAAAATCTTAAAAAAAAAAAAATAAAATAAAATAAAAATAAAAAGATTATAAAAAGATTTTAAAAAGGGGGTGGGTTTTGGGAGGAGAGGGCAGGAGAGGCGATGCCACCGACTTCCCAGTCCTCTTCAGTTACTCTGACAACCTAGTCTCTCCAGATCAAGGTACCCTTAACCCTAAATCCAAAGGACACCTGTAAGAGAATCACAGACTGAAAGACGGGCTCCCATGTGACACTACCTTTAACTGCAAACAGCTTACCTTTGGTATTTGAGTAAGGCATGTTCGGCTACAATAACTGGGCAAGTATGAGTTGAAGGAGGGACACTGCACGATCGCTTGTGAAAGCAAGTAGTTAAGAGCGACCCATCCCCTCGCAGGACTTTGATGGGGCTAGTGCAGGCTCAGAACGGCCGTCACAGTAGTGCTGATAGCACCATCCCTGCCAAATCTCTCCATCAGCTTTACGTGGACCAGTCCTTAAAGCCGTGCAAGGCCCTTCAGGCTACGTGATGCTCTTCTCTCCGTTTCTCCAAGGAGGCTTAAGGGTCGCCTCTGGAGGACAAAGTTCCGTGCTACTGACATGAAGAAGAGCCGTGGGTTTCATAGAGAGAAAATCAAGGGAATACGCAGAATACAACCGTATTTCTGAAAAACAGCAAATGTGAGTGTGAGTGTGTATGAAAGGGAAAAATATTTAAATAGGTAAAAACATGCGATTTGGGTGTAAGGAGATTTCTGCTTTTTGTCTGATATACTATCATATGTTTTCAAAAAAATTATTCTAAAACCCATGTATTACCATTTCTGGTCACAATTTTAAAGAAACCAATGTTTTGAGGGAAGCGGCTAGGACATGAAAACGTGAAAGTGTTTTCAAGTCATTTTTCACACCTACACTGTAGACAGCACGACTCCCCAGCGTGACACATCTGTGGATGTGGACGTCGGTCCCAGTTATGTGGATACTTGGAGACTCATTTACCACCTGCCCGGGTCTGTCGGGGCGATGACGGGCACCTCGCCCCGCGTGCTCGACCACAGCACTGCGCCCGCCCCGGCTGCGTAGGCCAGAAGCCCACGGTCAAGCGGGAGGCCAAGCCCTCTCCCCAGAATGCAGGTTCCGGGCTGCCCCACGCGCCCCGGGGCTGCTTGGCCTCACGCCGCCTCCCTCGCGGGCGCCCGTCTCCTTGGGCCTGCGCTGCCAGAGCCCCTGGACGGCCGCTTCTTCCTGTGGCTCTCTCCGACTTTGGGCTTCTGCTTTTAAGGTCTCTAGGAACCAGAGGAGGGCCCGGATTCAGCTGGCCACGCCGACGGGCTCCTGGAGCCGCCAGGCAGACTCGGGGCCACCCCCTGACTGGACGTGCGTCCTCCAGGGTCCTCTTCCCAGCACGCAGGCCCCGAACACGACCTTGGTGGGACGCATGAGTCAGTCTACCGCACTATAAACGATGTAGCTGAGACTCCATCGACCTGCCTGGCAGTAGATTTCTCTCTCCATTTTGCCCATTGCTTTTCTTTCTTAAGTCCATCCACACTTCTCCGCACTCCAGTGTTTCCTCGTTTGAGAGAAACAAGGTCAGGGCTTCACCTCCTGTATTTCAATTTTAAAGTTGACTTAAGTATGTGAGGATATTGCCAAGCAATGCTGAGCTTGCTTGCTCATCTGAGACTGTCTAAAGTCAGGGCACTTTCTTGACTAAGAATCAGGGTTAACAAGCACTCAAACCTCCCCACTGTAAACAGCTGACACTCAACATCATCATCCAGTTCACTGACATTCAACAAGTATTATTTATGATATCACTCTTAGTTTCTTTCAGGGGATTTTACAAATGAACACGATGTCTCTCCATATATCACTCTTAGTTTCTTTCAGGGGATTTAACAAATGAACATGATGTCTCTCCATCTAGTAATTATATATGAGAAATTAATTTCCATAAACTGATACAGGAAAAATTAACATTTTGTTGAGATGTTGTGAAATAAATTATGTAATAAATTTGGGAGAAAAAACACTGAGAAAACCATTAATTCTGTTTCAATAACATGAAAGCAGTGTCTCAATATATGTTATAAAATCTGTTTTTGTTGTTTTAATTGGTCAGAGATCCTGCGTTTGGGGGAATAAACCATTTTTGCTAAAAGATGAATGCTTAACCAAAAGGATAAAAGGATTTACACAACTATTATTCAGTATCTTCCAGATAGTTTTGAGTGGTTTGTTATGACTTGAGTATCAACCTGCAATCAGTTTTCTAACAAGTAGAATTTATATATCCATAAGTCTGCTCTATTTAAAAAGCATAAACACAAATATCATGGAATATGCATCATTTCCTTTGGGGTGTACAAAGCTGTTTTGCACAATTCCCTAAAGGGTGATAACAAAAATCAAACTCACTTTGATATGCAATATAAATAATTCCTAAAGGAAATCACAAGGCCTGTTTTTGTTGATCCTTGCTTTGAGTATGCAAATGTATTCCTTACCTATACCTAAGCTTTAAGTATGCATATGCATCCATGCATAAACCAGAAAAAGGTCTTATTTATGAATTAATTTTATCCTTTGTTGTTAGAGAAAAAGACAGATAGAGGCTGAAATAAAAAGAGAAAAATGAAATGGAGGCACTAAGTTCATCTGAACAAGGAGGGTACTCATATCAGAAAAAAGTATTTCTAGAACCTGATACAAACATTAAAAATAAGGAATAGTGAGAGCTGTTCAAATTATATATCTAAAAAACTAGAAAAGGTTGAAAGATACGCAAAATCATATTAGATAATTGATACTTTTCTGAAAATTACCCACATCTTCCTTTCCCTTATTCAGACAAGTAAATGTAAATATGCCATTATCCACTATTTTTACCTCCTAATCACATATTCGTTGATGTTCTGTTATATAAACATCAAGAAAAATAAGAAAGCCAGCTGCCATAAATGTTAAAAGTTGACAAAGCTCCTTACCGACACACAGGACCGCTCTTCTCCACTGTGCAAGTTCCTCCATTTTTGCAGTAACTTATTGGGCACTCTAAAGAGAAGGCAGCAAATAGACGAGTTAATTGTAAATATTACTAAGAAGAAGGAGGACATATTACTGCTACCACTGCATGAAATCTAATTCCTGAGAGTAAACAGCTTCCCAACTGGTAAAAGCAAAAGAATTCTCCTCGCTGCAGTCCTGTGGTCCCTCATATTTGCCCAGTGGTCTCGGCTGGGTTCCGCTGCTCCCCTAAATTTGCTCAATGGCCTCGGCTGTGTTCCACTGCTCCCCTCAGTTTGCTCAGTGGCCTTGGCTGCGTTCCGCTGCTCCCCCAAATTTGCCCAGTGGCCCCATGCCCCTGGCTGTGTGCCTTCCCTTCACAGGCCCTAGACGATACCAACAGAGAAGACTTTCTCTCTGCAGGGTCAGGTACAAGGCACTCAGAGAGAGTGTCTGCACAACCCATTTGTGATTATGCCGGATTTTTTTTTCTGTTCCAGAATATTTTTTCACAGGAGAGATGGAGTCACTGTCACGGCAGACAAATGCTTGGCCAGGCGGCCTTGTCTTGTTGATAAAAACAAGTCACTCTTTTGTTCGCGCCTGCCTGCCTCCAGGCCGGTGAGAGAAAGCACAGCTCAAGTCTGTCCTGCTTTTCACCTAATCCTTGCCTCATTCTAGCTCAGCATGGACATTTGTTCCCAGAGGTGGTTTACTTCTAGGTTTATGAGGAGCTGAATCTTCGCACTTGCTCTTGGTGGAAGCAGTCGGTGCCTTAAGCTTTCCATGGGGCGCTCATATACGCCGCCTCCTGGTGACCTCACAAACCAGTCTGGCCCTGCTGGGGTGTCACCCGTCCCAGTGCTTTTTCTAACACCCCTTCCCCTGCAGCCAGCCATTTGCACTGGGCCATCCCACCTCCAACACCTGAAGGAAATCTCCACTGCCAGGAATGTGTAATCCGACACCTCTGTTCTGGACACTTACTAAGCGTCTGCCACTGGGCTCGACAGGAAGTGCACTGATCAAGAGCAGGGGTGGCTATGGGGGCTGCGGGCAGGGGGCAGCCTGACTGGAATGTCAGCGCATCAGCGGGTCCCTGGGTGAGGAACTCCAGCTCGCTGTGCCTCAGCTTCCTCTGCAAAGCAGGGCCAACTAGGACCTTTCCATCGGGAGGTGGAGATCATTAGGATAACAAATGTTGCCTTAATGAAGCTTAGATGGCACAGTCCTCATCTCCCCGGGTGGACCTGCAGCTACGGAGGACAGCATTCAAGTGAGGATGAGAAGAGGTATAAATGGGGATGGTGCGCCAGGGGCCGTGCCCCCGGGGAGCAGCTGGGTTAAGTGGGGGAGTAAGGAAGGCTTTCAGGAGGAGACTCAGAGCGGGATTTGGGCATCAGTGCATGTGGAAAGGCCAGCAAAAGGCCAGAGGCCAGAGCAGTGGGCGGGTGTATGGAAGGGCGGCAGGGAGCTCGGGGTGGCTGGACCACGGATGGCATTGTGTGAGGGGACAGGGAGAGTGGCCTGAGACCCCCGGGGCACAGGCAGGATGGCTCAGAGGGGGTTAGCTTTGTCCCAGGAGCCAGGTTTTAAGAAGGAAGTGGCATCCTTCCCCTTTAGAAGGACAATTCTGACCGCAACATGTACTCTTGGAGGGGGCAAGATGAAATCTGGGACCCCAGTTAAGTCTTTTGCAATGGCTGGGGAAGAAATGGAGGTTGCCTTAAAGAAGTGCGGGGGTGTTGAAGAGATGTGGGAATCTAGACATCTAAGTGGGAGAGCAAAGTTCTGTTTAGTTCAGAATTTCTAGAGCCCCCTGAAGCTCTTAATACCAGGAGATCATGATCCCTTCTCAGCATGAGGTACTTAGGAAGTTCCACAGACAACTACGCTTCCACACTCTATCTGCATAGACTTCCAAGAGATTTATGGATCCCAGGAGTCCATTGGAGGAGGTTGTGCAGGAAACCAAGGCTCTAGTGGGCAGGGGTGTTCTACTCACCTTGAAATTCCAGCACCCAGCACGAAGGCACAGGGACTTGAGGAAACAGCCATGCCTCCAAAACTTGTCATGGCCCCACAGCAGGTGGCCAAGAAGTTTTTGTTTTGTTTATTTGTTTAGTTTTATAACCCCTTCTAAATTTTTATTGTCTTTATTATTGTTACTACTGTTATTGACTATGTACATTAATTTATACTCATAAGAGCCTACTCTATAATTTTAGATTTTCATTACTTTCTTCTAATTCTCTTTCAAAGAAATGATTATCTTAATTATTGTATCACCTAAGACTAACCTTCATCAACCTCTACTACTGAAAATGGCAGGAAAAAATACTTTCCATTTAAACTTAGCCATGCAAATTCTGGTCAATAATTCTCTGTTCCATCAGCAACCACAACCTGAAAATAATATGCCTTCCTAATGTGACGTAGGAACAGACTGTATTTGTTGAAATACCCTTAGCCTGCAACACTTATGCAGTGTCTGAGTGTGATGTTCTTGTTAATGACTTAAACCTTGAGGTAAGGCAGACCAGATGCTTGCCATCTGTTCCTTGACCACTGCGGGAATTATTGGAAGTGGTGAAGATTGGGCTCATAAAAATCTGTGAAATATTGGCCTTAAAAGAATATGATATTTGGAAAGGAAGCAGAAGGCATACTCATACACTGATACATACTGAATATTGACCAGACTTAAAGGCATCTTAAGGAACAGAAGCATTCACTTTGTCATATTTGATTGACAAACTAAGAAGCATGTAAAAGGTAAATAGAGAAAACACAATATAATATGGATTTTGAAAATGGTGCTTCACAAAGTTCTTTATTTTATTCTAACCCAAGAACTGTGCCAATATGCTCATACTTTTTGAATGAATAGTAGATGCTTAGTGAGTAACTAAAACAGATGGAGCAGCAAAGCTGCATTCTCTATCATTCCCTGCGGGTTGGCTAATAGTCTGAATGACAGGTCTTCTCTTTTTCTGACACTGTCTTTAAAGGACCACATTACAGCAGACAATAAATCATAACTGGTTATAATTCATTTATTCTCTTATAGGACCATCCTGAAGAAAATCTCAACTTTACATAAATACATTTGAATACTAGGTCTAAGTGCAATGTTTTAATAATTTCAAAGTTAGGAAAGAAGTAAACTATCTCATTTAGCCTCTCTTTTAATGTCATTCTGAATCTCTGAAAAGATATCAAGACTATTTTCCTTTAGGGCACCTTATCTTAAATATTTTGTGTACAATCATTTGATCTTAATTATCATGTTTTGACTTATCTCAAAATGTCCCTTTTTCTTGAAAGTCTCACATTGTTTATTCTTATCTAATTTTTTCCCCACTTATCTCATGAAGTCCTGCTCTCTGGAAGAACACAGTTTATATTCTTAGCTAGCATTAATACGAAAAATCTCCAACTTATTTATAAAATATGACTGAATATACCTTTTATCATAATTTATATTGTCTCTTACTTGTAATAGAATTATATTGCCTTGATCTATTATTTTATGTATCTTCTGAATGAAATAACAAAAATTTGAATAGGCAGGAAAAATGTTAACAAAGGACTTCAATAAATTAGAGAAGTATAGAGTGGCTTTGATAAAAGTATAATCACAAATATACATCATCAGCTCTTATAAGGCATAAATATTTCAGGGGCAGAAGAAAGAAAAATGCTGACAAGTCAATCTAGAGTTTATGCAGTTTACTTTTAAATACATGACCATATCATGCAAATAAAGAAGAATTTATGAAGAAATGGGAAAAGGTAGAACACAATGTTTCTTTTAAATTAATAATGTCTTATTCTAGATCTCAAGAAATTTGGATAAAGGATATCATTAAAAACGAACAGATAGTGCCTTGAATTTTTCTTAGTTCAATGGACATTGTTTAGGTAGAATAAGCATGAGTCCATTATCTTGTAAGTTTATAATTTTTATAAATGTAGTGATTAACGTCAACATTTTTCCTATTCTAAGCCAACAATAAAATTCAATTATTCCATGCTTGCTATTATTTACAATTTTAATTTGTATTGTCTGCAGGCCAGGTTACAGATTTATACTGCAAATAGTGTTTGAATGGAAACTGAGTACCTGAGCAGCTGGATTCATCAGACTGGAAATCAATGCAGTGGGCAAAACCGTCACAGCGCTGGTGCACCGACACACAGCTGGGAGAAGGGGGGCACACCAGCGCGCCGTCGGCACAGCTCACATTGGCTGAAAGAAAGGATGGGCATGCTTACCAGAGAGCTTAGCCTCAGCGAACTTCTAATGAAGCACTACCATTTATTTTATTACCTCTCTGTTTTTCTAGCCCTATATTTAAATTACAAAGTTTTTAAAAAAGATGTTCTCAACTTAATGGAATATTTCCATTAAGAAATTGAAAGTTTCTTTAAGAAGTCGATAGAATCATTCCCCAGATATGCACTATGTAGTATTATACATGTGATACATTGTGCATGTCAACATTTATGCATGCGATACAATGTGATACATTGTGCACGTGTACATTTATACATGTGACACATGTGATACATTATACACTATGCATGTGATACATTGTGCATGTGCACATTTATGCATGTGATACAATGTGATACAATGCACTCTATGGACCATGTTGTCTGAATTGGAGTCAGTCTTTACTTCCAGGCAGATCTGTGCTTCCTTCATCTTCATGATCTACAGTGCAACTGGACTGAGGGTGAGTGCAAAGTATGTGAATGTCCATCAACTCCCATTTGGGGTTTAAGTCAAGGGTAGCCACTGGGAGCCTGTTAGAGCTGAGTGAAGACATGGAACTCAATGCACTATGATTATGTGCTTTTTGAACACTGATAATGCATGGTGGAGTTAATTTAGTAATTGCATACTCTTGTTGAGGGGTCATAAGCAGGGTTTAACCTGACTCCAATTAATTAGTACATTTATTAATAGGATAGAGATGTTATTGCTCATAAGATTTTTGTTGCTTAATAATTTTCAGGAAAAAAAATGCCTTTATCTATGCGTAAGGAGCACAGACAATTGTTCAATAGAAATCTGGTCCTGCAAAGGACCTTGGATGTGAATTATATCTGCTTTCCCCATTGGGAAGTCAGTTCTTAGTCACGAAATCACCCTCGTGTTTCTTTCTCCTATTCTCTAGTTTCTTTAAGAAGGAAGCTTTCTATAGAGCAGTGGTTTGTGGTTTAGACTCCTGTTACAAGAATTGCAGCAGATGCCCTCGTTCCAGGCCCCCATCACGAGTGAAGCACGTTCCACTCTGCTCTCCTGCCCAACCTGGACGCAGCATGCTTGCTTCATTCACCACCCGGGAGCCGGCAGGCCTGGGGCTCCTCGCCTGACTCCGTGCCATGATTCTCTTCTGATTTGGGCCGTGTGGGTGTTTATGTTGGCTCTGCACCTTTTTATGTGATGGCCGCTCAGATATATCATCACCATTGTGTGATATAGTCATCATATTCCTGGAGCAGAGGGAATATGTCAAAATGTGAACTCTCGGCACTTCTTGTCAGGGAGTCTGGAGAGATTTCAAGGGCACTAAATAATAATGATATTGGTCAGTACCTTTTCTCTAACCCTGTTCCTCAGAGCCCGGGGTTCAGCAGGGGTGTGCCAAAGGCAGCAGTGGATCACAGGGCCTGCTGGCACTTACCCGGCTCCACAAGACGGACTCTGCTTTTACCTGACTTGCTTAATGGCATCATATACAATAACGTATTTGAGCATTTTATTCCAAATCTACTGTGAAAAATTTGAAAAGGTTTGATCTGGGCAGTCACTTGTACTACAATAAAGGCAATTAAATATTAACCTTTTCAAGGTAAATTGATAATCTAGAACACCCAGGAATAAATATCCCCATATATGTGTCTTGCAAAGATTTTGTCAGTTATGTGACTGATTATTCTTTTCTTCAAGTAAAATTATGGGTTGGAAGGATTCTTTATTTATATTTCCATTGAATGAAAATGATGGTTTTGAAAAATTAAAGTGACACTCTTCATTAGCAATCCTTCCCAATGTGCTAGAATATCAATTCAGGGCAACAAATAATAAAATTTACACAGATTCAAGATTTCAAAATGTTTCCCTGGACAACATTGTTTTGTCACATTCTCTTTCAAATACCATGTTTTAATTTCCATTAAAAAATACTCTTCCAGTCTGTCAGTATCATGGAGGACTATACACTTTTTTTTTTTTTTAAACAAAACAGTCTCATTCAGAGAAAATATGAGAATTTGTGGGTTTTAGCTCATTCACTCAGGTAGATGATATACTGAGGATAAATAATTCAGGAAGGGTTCATTGAAGTCCTTTTCTAAAACAAAATTCCTTTTAAAGATTATTGTTGTTGCCTAAGAAACAATGAATCTATATGCATCCATTTCTTATTAAAAGAAACTCAGGTGTGAAACAGATTAATATTTTTAACAGCAGAAAAAGTATGGTATTGGGTCCTGAGAATGACACAATCCCTCAAGAAACATATATACCTCGCACAGAGAGGAGGGAGGGTTACTCGATTCTAGAATTAAAATTCAACCACTACTATTACTGAAATATCTCAGTTTAAATAATTTTCAGTAAAACTATAGAATAAGCTAGTGGAGGGATGATAACAACTTCTTATGAGTGTATTATGCACTTTTCCTTATTAATTTCATTTAATTCTCCAACGCCCTTACAGGGCAGACGTTACACAGTTTCCGTGTTGAGGAAGCTGAGGAACGCGGTTGTAGAAGTGGAGCTGGCGAACGCAGAGGAGAAGATCTTCCCACACCACTCTTGCTGAGAAGCCCTCTGGGATGTTGAGGTCGTAGCTGGTGTATTTAAAGACAATAACAAAGGCAGTGATGGTAAGGGTTGATGCACAGATCTTAGCAGCTTGACCTCTTCTAAACCTTCGGAAGCAGGACTCAGCTTGACAGGCGCTGTCAGCTGCTACTGGAATAAACTGGGGTGAGAACGCAGGGTAGCTCTCCGCTTCCTCCCGGTGTTTTCACAGGGGTGTCTGGCTCGTGGCCACCTTCCACACGCCTCTTCTAACCCGTGCTCCGCCTTCTCTCCCCGCTCTGCACCTGGGAGGCTGCCCAGAAGGACACACCTGTAAGCCCCGCTGCTTCTTCTTGCAGATGGGTTTGGCCAACGTGGAGAACAGCAGGAGAGGGACATGGAGGGAAGAGACTCTGCCAGGTCACTGCGCGGTGAGGCTGCTGCATATCTGCTGCTGATTGCTTCCCCAGAGAGCCCTGGCTGATCCGGGCACGAGTGGCTTCCCTCAGCCAGATGCCGCAGCCTTCATCGGGCGGCCCCCTCCGGCCCGGGGTCCGGGCTCCGTTCCTTCCCCATTCGGCCGGTGTGAAACCCCCCATGGTCGCTGTCTCCGGGGAGCGGTTCCCTCCACATACTCTTTCCCTAACAAATACTCCCTCTGTTAAAATGGCCTCACGTTACCCAATACTGCGTCTCTATTTCTCACCGGGACATTGACTAACACAAAACATGATGTGAAAACTCAGAAGGAAAAGAAAGGGAAATCTTGAAATCTTCATGGTAAAAATGTTGCCAGAGGAATATCATTGAAAAGGGTGTTCTTAGTTGTGTGCTAATTTCCCATATAATTAAAGATGCTTATTTCACTTATTTTGTTGTTAAACAAGTATCAGTTCAGTTTGTTTCCAGCAGAAAGATAATGTTACATATGAATTATTTTTAAATGTCATACAGCTTTGTAATAATATCTGATCACTAGAAAATTTATTTCTGTAATAATAAAAGTCCCACTTACTAATTATTTGCCTGCTGAGGACTATAAACATCTCAGAATCCTTAATTCCCACCAACATTTAAACATCTTCAGTCCTCTCCAAAACAAACAAGCTAATAAATGGACCTCTCCTTTTACCCCTATTCCGCTCTAAATGAAGGAGTGGTCCACAGCTGAGCTCACGCCCCCATTTCCCATTTGCCCTTCAGCACGCTGGCCTCGGGCTTCCGCCCTCCTGCACGGACCCTCTCGCTGCTCCACCCCCTGTGTGCAGGCTAGTCTCACTGCTCCCTCAGACCCTGTCCACCCTGCTACAAGCCCTGTTCCTTAGGCTTTCCTGCTCCGACCTCAGATCACTGCTCCCTTGTATTTCTCCCTGTGTCTATTAAGCGTTGTCTTAGTGTCTGTAATGGTTTTCTGGTCCCATAACTGTCCCTCAGTGTTCTTTAGGATCCTGTCTGCTGCCCAATTTCTTTCCTCCCTCTACTATCTCCTGTGTTCTCATAGCTTCTGTCAGCAAAGGCTGATGGCCATTATCTTTATACACCTGGCTCTGTCTCTCCCCTGAGCTCCAGATATCCATTGCTAAACACATTCCACATTTCCATGTGGTTG
Source organism: Tolypeutes matacus (assembly GCA_026826555.1). NCBI lineage: Eukaryota > Metazoa > Chordata > Mammalia > Cingulata > Chlamyphoridae > Tolypeutes > Tolypeutes matacus. Next base: position 3,427,537 of record JAKSZT010000049.1, on the reverse strand, counting down.
TGCCACAGGTGCCTCAAATACAACATGTCTAAAAAGGAAGCCACAATCTTCCCCTAAGACCCCTTTCTCTTACTGTTTTCCCCAGCTCAGGAAATGGCACATCAGCTCACTCTCTGGTTGCCTGGATCAGAAACCAGGAAGCCATTCTTCATTCCTTTCTCTCCTCCTCCACCCGAATGTCTCTAAAATCTATTCATTCTCTTTACCCCATGCCATGATCTCATCCATCCCAGCCCACTCCACTGCATCATCTATCAACCCCCTTCCTCACCCCAAACCATTCCACACACCACTTAAACACAGTTCAGCAGCACTGGTGAGATGAAGACCCCTCATGAGCTGGTCCCTGCTCCTCTCCCCAGACTTACTTCCCACATTCTCACCTCCAACTGCACTCTGGCTATACCAAACCATGCTGCACTCAGACAACTTGTTCTCTCTTCCTGGGACATTATTCACTTGAATCAACTCCTTTACTGCTCAACTTCCACCTGAGCTTCCACTTTTAGCCCTGCAATCACTTTTCTTGTTAAAGTTTGCAGACCCCCTAGCACGTAGTTAGGGAGAAACTTCATGTTCTAAAACATGGTGGTGGGTTTACTTCTGTCACAGAGCTTACTCAGTACCCCCAACTTTCACTTATTAGTCCTCTTCAGCAAGGAATCTGCAACCCCACCTGGGGTAGCATAACAGCTATGTCTAGTACAGTATGTGGCATAAACTAGTTTGTGATTGAATGGATTGGTGTGCACCTACAAAACACAATTCTTTTTTTTTTTTTTTAAAGATTTTTTATTTATTTATTCATTTATCCCCCCCTTGCTGCTTGTGCTCGCTGGGTCAGCTAACCACGCCGTGCGGGCGGGCTTGCCTTCACCAGGAGGCCCCGGGAACCGAACCCGGAGCCTCCCATATGGTAAACGGGAGCCCTACTGATTGAGCCACAGCCGCTTTCCTACAAAACACAATTCTAAATCAGCAGAGAAGCCCAGGAAAAAATCTCTCATTCCTTCAAATGTTTGATGAATTGTGAGCATTGAATGCTCTTATTCTGTAATTTTGCTATAACATTTGTCCCTAGTTTATTTTCACACAATTTTCCCTACAGAGTCGTAACTCAATTAAATATTTAGAAATGGATAAAAACAATTCTCTCACTGTACCAGCCTATTTCTAGTTTTATTTCCTTTTAGGGGCTTAACTTCATATGTTATTACCTAGTCAAACTCATTTTCCAACTAATTTAAAAGTATAAAGATACAGTACTTTCCTAAGCTTCTCTTAAATACCATTTGTATTTGAAGCCAAACATTATATGACTATATTGAACTGAATATGATTTCTACCAACCAAAATACATTAGAGCTCGGATGGTAACAGGGATAAGTAATTGGGCACTTTCCTCTTCTCCTTCACCTCCATCTGCTTACCCTGCCTCTGATAAAATATTATAAGGTCTGACAAATTGGCTTCATTACTGAAAAATGTTTATGTTCAAGTTGGAAACAACAGGGTGGTAGAGAAACCATCTCTACGCTTAAGCCAGTGAAGAAGGTTCTCTGACTTAGGGCTAAATAAAGACTTACCCACCCAAGGGCCATCTCCCATTTTCTTCACTCCCTTTCCAAAAATCACCCCAATTGCTGATGCCCACACTAATCAGGGCACTGAAGTCATGTACACTCTATAACCACATGCCAAACTCTTTGTACCCCTGAAGAAAATCATGCCATTACTGTATCTTCATGGGGCTCCAGCCCTGCAGGCCTCCCCTGACGCATCCCACAGCACGGTAGAAGGCCACCTAAGAGCAAATGCACAAACAGGTGCTGGTGGAGCTCCCCCGAGAGCCTCGCCTGCCTGCTTCCTCACTGCCACGCTTCCCCGCTGTGTGCTGGGACGGGGTTCACACCCCGTAGGCCCTCCTAGCCCTGCAAGGTGGGCTCTGTTGCCCTCCTCACGTGGGCGATGAAGCCGAAGCTGACGGGGCTCTGGTGACTTTCCCATGGCGGCACAGTAAGCAGCAAGGATGTAAGTCGAACCCCTGTCCTCAGGACTGACCACCCATGAACTCTAGGGACATGAACCCCATCATTTCTGCAGGCCCCACCCCAACTGCCTGGGACACTTGCCCCTAGCTCTTTCACTGAGTCATCTTCTGGGCACGTAGAGTGGGAAACTATAATTGCACTTTTTCAATCCATTTCTATAAATATTTATTACAAGGGTAACATGTACTGAGATCATCCTTCATATGAGTGACCCAGACAGAAATGGAAAAAGGAAACCTGAGGTTAGTGTGACTCCAATTGGGATGCTTCCAGAAATGCTAAGTAAGTCCCCGTGTTTTGCTTAGCAACATAAAAAAGCACCTGTTATTGATGATGTGATCATAGTAAGTCTCCAAAGAACTCTGTTCTACCTGTCCAGCCTTCTCCATCATTCCAGAATAGCATTTCCTCCCTGACACTGAGTTAGTGAAAAATGACTCACGGCAGCCAGCTTCGTCTTCCTTAGCATGGCAGTCAGGCACACCGTCGCAGCGGAGGAGGGACGGGATGCATCTGTCTGCAGAGCATGGGAACTCCGTTTCTCCGCAGAGTGCAGGAGCGGGGCTGGGAAGACAGGCCAGCTCGTCTGACCCATCCAGGCAGTCTTCCTGTCCATCACACTTCCCCAAGAGAGGGACACACTGGAGTGTGTAGACACAGGAAAACTGATCCACTTCACAAGGCGAGGGCTGGGTCTCGACAGGGCCTAAAAAACAGAGCAAACCACGTCGTTCTGACCTTAGCAGAGCTATCTCTCTGTCTAGTGTTGAAACATTACAGGATGCATATGTTTCTTGTATAAACATGAACTATTTTGGTCATATAAGTAAATGAATTTTCAGTTAGGATTATGTAAACTCTACAAAACATGCAAATGTGATGAGAGAATATGCCTTATGGTAAAATTAGAATCAACATCTTCTATAAAGGGCCTCATTGACATAGAAATGAACATTTCAAATTGAGGAAGAACATTTGCTTCACGTCTCTTACATTTGACCACTAAGTCAGGTTTCCCTAGAGAGAAAAAGATGGTTTTATGCAGAAAGTCAGGCCTTTTGGAATGCTACACCCTTTGTTTTAGAATTTAGGATAATTGTGATTATAAGACATCATTTCCTGCACTTGAGGATTCTGGCCAAGGTTGAGACACAGAAGTAAAAGTCTTCTCTGGCTTGTCACACTGTACTTTGCTCTTGGGTCTTGCTTGCTGCTCGAAGGCCAGGTGCCATCACATTTAGGGAGCACATGAGGCCACAGTTTAATCCCAGGCTATTGCAGATGGAACCTTGAAGATAATCTGGTTCAAGCCCAATGAACTCATTTTACAGATTAAAACACTGAAGTCTACAAATTTTAAGTGTTCAAAGGTACAATGGTACTTTGACAAACTTTTTACTACACAAAGCCATTCTGCAGCACAGGTTTTGAGAAGTAGTCTGACCACAACTGTCAGTCAATCCTAAAACACAGGCAAACAGCATTGTCTAATTGGTATTTCTAGAGGCCAGAGAATTAATGCAAACAAGTGCTGGTGACTGACTTGTGCCCCCCAAAAAGGCGCGGTCCATTCCCTGCCATCCTGTGGATGTGGACCCATTGGAAATAGGATCTCTTCAAAATGTTGCTGGAGTTAAGGTGTGGCCCAAAGGAGTCAGGCTGGGCTTTGACCTGGATTACTGGAGCCCTTTATCAGCAGAGTGAAAGTCAGATGCACAGAGAAGCCATGGGGGGCAGAAGGAGCTGGAAGTCAACGGAATACAGAGAAGAAAGAAGAAGATATTGCCAGGTGAGTTGCCATGTGACAGAACAGCCAAGGAACCCAAAGATTGCCGGTGGCCAGAAGATACTGACCCTGGGAAGAAGCAAGCTTTCTAGCCTCTGAAACTGTGAGCCAGTAAATTCCTGTGGTTAAGCCAACCCATTGGACAGTATTGGCTGGAGCGCTGTTAGTGGAAGGTTCTTATTTTGCATCTTGTCTCTGTGCTCCTTTTGGTGGCTCATCTGTATATTCAGGGAAACAACTGAGTCTGATGGCAGCAGGGACCTTAATTTTGTTATTTTCTAACATAATTCATGCATTAAATTTTTATCCTTAAAATTTATTTTTGCCAATGACTGAAAAGATTAAATAAATATTTTGCATTTGATGACAATAAAATCTGGAGCTAACTTTGGTAACACACCTATTATTTAGTTAAGTTAAGGCACTAGGCTTTTCTGAAAAACATGGGGGAAGTAATTTTTTCTCTTCCAAGAGAAACAGATTCCATATGCCTCCCCAAACCCCAGCCTAATAGCTTATTGTTTTGTGTTCCTATATATTTTTTCCTTACATTAGATTTGCAAAAGTACAAAATCCTTTATGGCTATCATCTGGGAATGGTACATACACAGTCCTCTCCTGTCTGTATCCCACAAATAGTGGGATGAGCACATGGACATCAGAGCTCAAAGGTCTCAGCAGAAAACAGGTAAAGATGTGCTGCTCTAGAGTATACGAGATTAGTCAGAAAGTTAATTTTGAGAATGATAATTCTGAATCCAACAAAAATTCCCCAATCAAATCCTTACTAGTGCTGCCAAGAAATCGCAGTGCGTCACCCCAATGGCATCTTCAAGGTTGTGATCCTTTTTTTTTTTGCCAAGAACTGTGATTTCACATACAATTTGGGCTCCTCACATCAGAGTCTGAGGCATGTACCCTGCCTCTGAGAACACAACGACAGCTCAGTGCCTAATGGCAGGCTAATGGCAGAGCTTTGTGTCCAGTAAATATTTCTTAAATTGATGAATAATAAATCAATGGTTTAAACAGTAATGTTTACATTTCTTGATAATATGGAGTTAGATAACCACAATGGATAAACTAAAGAATGCATGGACCAGTTGACTATTTCTACTGATTTAATAAAGCACAAAAATAAAAGCTGGGCAGATTAGGATAATGGAAACTGGAAAGTGCTTACAATAACTGTTCTGATGTATTTGAACATAAGTGTAATTTAGAAATGAAAGTTTTCATTCATTCACATGGATGTAGTGCATTTTTACCAACCATTTCAAAAGTTATTTTGGGGGGGGGAGGCGAGGATTTTACATGAAGAAATTTGCAAACAATGTAGTTTAAATGTATAAGAATCAACTTGACTATTTTGTTTTCTAATAGCTCTTAGAAGGGGAAAAGGAAAATCTTCAAGAAGAAATGGTCTGGAATAAAGGGAATTAGGAATTGGCATTGTTAACTTGCTTGAACTTTCCTGGCAAGCAAGACTGCTCGGATGCTCAAACTCCAGTCCATTCCGCACTTTGCAGGTCATGGCATCCTGCCATTGGTCTTCCCACAGGACGTTGAGTTTTATTGTTCATTTATGTTCCAACAGCAGTTGAGCTATCTTTGCTTATAGCAGTATAAATTATTTCATTAAGATAATTTACAGTGAAATTCAGTGAAACCTTTCAGCAAAAGCCTAAAATGCCTGAGGATAATCTGATAGATTTTTATCTTTATGGTTAATATGTTTAGTGGAAGCAGGCATGATTGTCAGCTTTAAAAAGGAAAAAACATCATGCACAAGGAAATTCGGTTTTAAAGAGCAGAAATTTTGCTGTTGCCCAGTATTGCCATACTCAATGCATAGATGAGAAAATGCCCACTGGAAAATAAAATACATAGTTATAAATTGGTAATCACTTTTCTCTAGGAGATATTAATTAACCATATTCAAAATATCACAAAGTCCTGAGACAGAAAGAAGAGCATAATTTTTGAAACTGCAATTTATAAGAAATCAAAGTTTGAGGTTATTTTAAAATAAAATATTATTTATATTTTCATAAGGAATCTTCATAAAGTATAAAGATATTACATTTATTTTTTTAACTTAAAAACTAGTCATCTCTAATAGGGAGCCATACAGGAATCCTTTTAATGTTATTTCATTTCAGTACATTTGATAGCTTTAAATAGCCCTGGAAAGTTAAATGTGAATTCAGTTTGACTAAAGAAAATAGGAGTGTCGAGAGTCTGAGGAGAGTCAGAGGAGAGTCTGAGGAGACTCTGAGCAGAGTCTGAGGAGGGTCTAAGGAGAGTCTAAGGAGAGTCTGAGGAGAGTCTGAAGAGGGTCTGAGGAGGGTCTGAGGAGAGTCTGAGGAGAGCCTGAGGAGAGTCTGAGGAGAGCCTGAGGAGAGTCTGAGGAGAGTCTGAGGAGAGTCTGAGGAGAATCTGAGGAGCCTGTTTGCCTTGTCTGAGGGCCAAACATGAGAGAAAAGTAGGAAGCCTGACAGACAAGATGAAGGGAAGGAACCCTAAAAGTTTCCAGAACTGGTACCAAGGTGGAGTTGAGTATCTGGGAACAGATCCAAATACAAAGTGATAATTATTTTTAAAGTGAAGAGCTGCAGCTAGCCACCAGTGAACGCTAAAATAAAAATAGGGGAGAGCTGACAGAAATTCAAAATTGATATAAACATACATCCATGCACTTGTATCTGAATATATGTGCATCTGTGTAAATAAAGTGTGTTTACACACACACCCACACTCTCAAGTTCACATAGACACACAGGCAGTAACTGAAACCATGAAGCTGTTCTCTGGTGAGGCAAGGATTGGAGCAGAGGGTCTGGGCCATGGGTGATGGGAAGGATAAGCAAGAGAGTGCCTGAGACCGGGGTGGGTGGGTGATGTCCTGCTGTCAGTGTTCTCTTGTTGCCCAGCCAATACAGGGGCTGCAGACTTGAACGGAAGTCAGGAATATATTTTCTACAACAGGGGAAGATGAAGAGCTGAAGAAACAGGATGCAGTAAGGGGCCCCACAGGAGTAATCACTTTCACTCAACATCAGTATCTGCCATGATTACAGAGGATTCCTTCCTAACCCAAAATAGTGATACCATTGAAATGTCTGAAATTACACAAATTGATGCATTTTCAGTCTTCTTACAACCCCAAATAATCTAAAACTCTGCGAAGGAGAAAAATATACACAAGTCTGTACTGTTAGGATGGCTGCAGATCATTTCCTTCTTGTCATTAGGCCTGGGACCTAGAGAGACCTCTGCGGATCACAGGTTCAGGCCTACTTTATCACTTCCAGATGCTAGGATAGCTTTTGGCCTGACGTGTGTTAGTCTGGCCTTTATTATTTGCAGTGTTGGACCTGGTTCTGTATTTGGCCTAATTTAATGCTGTTCTTCACTGATAGCTCTATCCCATATTTACTGCAATTTTAAAGAAAACTCCAATTGCTGAAATTAGATTTCATTCCCCTTTTAGTTCACCCTTCTCATTGCTTCCTGTGTACTTTCCCCAAAGAAATAAGCCTTCACAGAAATGGCTCTCCAAGATCTTACAGAGTTAAGTCTTACAGAGTTAAGTCCACAGTCTCTATCTAGCATCTAAGGACTACATGAACTGTACCTGATCAGCCTCACCTACAGTAGTGCTCTCCCCAGAAAATCTTAAGATTGCACAGGAAATAATGGATGCTTCAGATGAACCAAGTGTTATACTCTTTGCTGGCTGGTGTAAGACCATTCAGCATCAGTCCTGTTTCTGGGAAAGCATTTACTTGTGGAAATTAGTAAATTTCCATGAGTTTAGGCACAAATCAATTATCAGGGCTTCCTCTCAGTGTAGAAGTCTTCGGATATATACATACACATATAATTGAGGGAAATCTTGGAGTTTTAGGCAATCAGTCTGGGATAGAATATTGTCCCATTTCATAATGTCCTAGGAAGGTCTACATGTCCTAGGAAGGTCTATAGGTCCCAGGAAGGTCTACTTGTCCTAGGAAGGTCTATGTGTCCTATGAAAGTTTATGTGTCCTAGGAAGGTCTACGTGTCTTTGGAAGGTCTATGTATCCTAGGAAGGTCTACCTGTCCAAGGAAGGTCTACATGTCCAAGGAAGGTCTATGTGTCCAAGGAAGGTCTACATGTCCTAGGAAGGTCTATGTGTCCTACAAGGCCTACATGTCCTAGGAAGGTCTACATGTCCTAAGATGACCTACATGTCCTAGAAAGGTCTATGTGTCCAAGGATGGCCTAACTGTCCTAGGAAGGTCTATGTGTCCCAGGAAGGTCTATGTGTTCTAGGATTGTCTACATGTCCTAGGACGGTCTATGTGTCTTTGGAAGGTCTGCATGTCCTAGGAAGGTCTATGTGTCCTAGGGTGGCCTAATTGTCCTAGGAAGGTCTATGTGTCCTAGGATGGCCTAATTGTCCTAGGAAGGTCTATATGTCCCAGGAAGGTCTACATGTTCTAGGAATGTCTACATGTCCTGGGAAGGTCTATGTATGTTTGGAAGGTCTGCAGATCCTAGGATGGTCTATATGTTCTACGTGTCTTTGGAAGGCCTAAATAACCTAGGAAAGTCTATGTCCTAGGATAACCTACATGTCTCCTAGGAACGTCAATGAGTCACAGGGTATCCTACATGTTCTAGGAAGGCCAAATGAGAGAAAAGTCATCTTCAGAGGTGGGCATCAGAGAAAACCGTTCCATTTGGGGTTTCTCAGAAAAAAGGGGTCCACCCAGGTCTCATGACTTGACTACATCTACGACCTAAGCCAATCAGAGCAAGAGGATGTGGTAATATAGCTGCCATTTCATAGAGTGTCAGCAGTAAAGCAAAGACAAACAAACTGTGTCCAGTTAATTGATACTAACTTTAGAGGATTATCATAAGGAGCCTGCATCAAGTTTGTAGGATTGTGTGATGCTATGATTTAAAATGTACACACTTAGTTTTTTAGACTAATTTCTTCTTTCCTAATAGAAATAATTAGAAGTGATTATTTTCTATTGTGTTAGGTTATCTTGCTCTATTTAATAACATGTGTTCTCAGAGACTGTTGAAGAGGGCAGGCCCACTCAAACACAAAGATGCGACTTAAAAGGTGTGCCTGTGAACATGCCCGGGAGTCACCAGCGAGCATGCGTTAATTATGGTACAACCAGAGAAGTCGGGGGTGGGGGGGCAGAAGGGAAGTCTGGGTGTTCTCAGTCTTCGGCCAGCCTTCCAACTGACCAATCGGCTTCTGCTACTCTCTCCTTTGTTCCCCTTTTCACCAAAACCTGGTCATTTCTCTAAAGTCATGTTTTCTATTCTGAGCACATTTGCATTGTTTCATGGAAACTCACACATGTACATACATTCTCTTTTTCTTGAGTCAAACGATGCTCTTCTTTCCAACTATTTCCACAAAGGATAACCAGTCTTTTCTGGTATAATGTACTTACATGCCAATAAAAGGCTGGCAGAAAAACTGGTCATTCTGTTGAAGTCACTTGTGTTTTTACTGAAAAAAAAAAAGTTCTTAAAGCAGATTTTTTTTAGGTTAAGTAGCATCATTTTCTTATTCCACTTAGGCAACAATCAAACTTGTTTTCACAGAACCTGGATACTTTCCAGAAACAACATATGTGCTCCATGGAGCCAGGAGAACCTTAATCTGAGTAGAGTCCAATAGCCCAAGAGAGAAAACAAGAGCAGATAGCCCCTAGCTGTGAACAGCTGGAGTCTCCAGGACCCACCGGCCATTCATGAGTAGCTTCAAAAGTGACTAGGAATTTAGGAATTGAATGGTGTTTCCAGATGGTAGAGGGATTACTCAGTTACCAGACTGTTTCATGCACATCAAATACTATCACACTCGTTTATATACACATCACGTTTTATATATATCTTGCATATATATTTACCTGTTAATATAATGGGTAAATATAAATGAATGTATGCTCAATCTCACTGTTCACATAAAATCATTCCTCTTTTAGGCAGAGTGTTGACACAGAGATTCCTGCTTTATTTTCAGTTCGGTTTGGGGCCCCTGTCAAAATCCAGGCTTTTGGAGCATTGCTGAAATTGGCAGTGAATTTTCCGTGGCAGCATTTTGGATTTCTTATCCCTAATTCAACAAAATTCCTTCCAGTCTGATGACCAGCAGAGTTGAATAAGACCTTCTGCTAGTGTGGTGGGAGAGGTCAAGCTGGGAGTCCGGGATTTGTTCCCTTGAACGTGCCTGGTGCTAGTTTTCAATGCCATTTTCTGGTTTTTGTGCTTTCCCTCAAATCTAATAGCCCTTCCAAGAGTAAAGAGGAATTAGCCAACCCTCTGACAAATGGTGAGGACTTTATGACCCATGGTAATAGATCTAAAGCCTAGTATCATTCTATAAGCCAATAAGTGAATCATAATTGACTGATAATCCTTTTTTTCAGCTTTTTATACATTCATCATTATTCATTTTTAAATGAGGCCAAAATTATAAAAATGATCTATGCATTATAATCATACTTTGAATAATTTATCTGCAATTGCTATATTGTATCTGATATAAAATAGATATTCACTCTTTATCACATTTTTACTTGAAGTTTATTTTATGATTTTCTCAGCCAGTGTTAAAGCTAAACAGATCATTCTTGCTGAATTTTAATAAACAAGGACATTAGAGACTTTTCAATGGAGAGTAACTAAAAATGGCAGTAAACAAGCTACAAATAGCACCAAAGCCCTGTAAAATGTACAAGGGGAGAGCTGCAAATGTAGGTGAAGGGAATCAAGAAGAGCGTGGCTCCCTATGGGGAAGTTCAAGTATGTGTTTGTGAAGAAGGCACCTTTGCTCTGACCTCGAAAGTGGAGAAGAAGAGCAGGGCATTCCAAGTAGGAGAAACTGTAGGCCTGGGGTCGTGGAGGTGAGAGTGTAGGTGGCTTGACCTGAGAAAGCAGGAAGTCCTCTTTGAAGGGTCCATTTTATTGTCAGAGGTAGATCTGGTGGGAGCCACATTCAAGAGGAAGACAATTCCTTAGTAGGCAATTGAGAGCCTGTAAATTTTCCCTTTTCTTTGTAATGTGTATAGCTTTATGTATTGGATTAATTTTCCCTTTGTTTGCTCTCTCTCCACCCTATGTCATTAGAGTGTAGAGAGTTTATTGTTGCTGGTCAGCTGCATAATGTGGTCCACATGTTGCAGAAGTACAGGGTTTATGATAGAAGAGAAGGTGCATGGCCATCTGCAGAGTGTGTGATAAGGAAATGGAGTAACTGAGGAAGCTGTGACATTGGAACCTGTGAGCTAGGCTTGGCCAATGGCAAGCTCCAGAGTGGACGGTGAAGTTTGAGGAAGTGATGGAGAGACAATTAGAGATTATCCCCAGTGATGGCATGTGTGCAAGGGCAGGGTCAGCAGCCAGTTCTCCTCAGGATGTTGTCACTCTCTCTTGGTTCCCTCTCCTTTTCAGGCTTGGATTTTGTGCTTTCCCTCAAATCTAATAGCCCTTATTTTAGATTTGGGGAGCTAAACAGTATCCTTCCAGTAAACTTGTTTTCTGCTTAAATTAGCACAAGTAAGATTCTGTAGCTCCAACTAAAACCCCTTTCTGTTATTGTGATGATGAAGAAAGATGTGAGGTCTACCTTTCTGGAACTTACAGTAGGGGCTAGAAGTCTCTCTCTCTATATATGAGGCTGAACTATAAAAATCAGTCGTGAGGTCATTACAGAGGTTCTGGTGAGAAATAATACAACCTTGAACAAGAGTTTGGGTTGTAGAATTGAATTAAGGGGCAGAAAAGAAGCCCAATAAGTACCAAACAGGATAAACTCAAAAAAGAACCAAGCCCAGACACAAAGTAATTAAACTGTCCAATGTCAAGGACAAGGAAAGAGTTCTAAAAGCTTCAAGAGGAGAGCGATGAGTTACACACAAGGGAAGTCCAGTAAGAATAAGTGCCAATTTCTCAGGAGAAAACATGAAGACAAAAAGGCAGTGGGACGAAATATCTACAATGCTGAGAGAAAATGATTGCCAAACAAGCATTTTATATCCAGCAGGACTTTCTTTTAAAAATGAGAGAAAGATGAAGATATTACCAGTTAAACAAAATCTGAGGGAGTAAGTTCATCACTACTAGACCTGCCCTACAAGCAATGCTAAAGGGAGTTCTTCATACTGAAAGGAAAAGACATTCGAAAGTGTTCAAAGCAGCATAAAAAAACAAAGACCTCCAGGAAAGGTAGTAAATGCCAGTACTATTGCATTTTATATTTTTGTATTTAATTTCACTTCTTACTTCTTACAGGTTCTAAATGCAAAAGGATAAAACATAATGTGAAATCTATGGTTCTGGACAAACTTTGTATGAAGATATAATTTGCAATAAGTACAATAGAAAGATGAGGGGACAGGAAGGTATAGGAACAGTGTCTATGCGTACTACACAGTAGTAACCTAAAGAGGGCTAGGGTAGCTATACTAATATCGCAAACAGACTGTGGCAATTTGAGCTTATTTATGAATCCCCAAAAGAGAAAGATTACATTCTATGCTAATCTATTCCTCTAGGTATGATACCCTTTGATTGTATTAGAATCAGCTGAGATGGCTTTGATTAAATTACCTGTTAAGATTAGGACTTTTATTTGACCATGTCAGTAAGGTATGGCTCAGGTTGAGTCCCTGTGCCCTTAGTGGGCTGATATAAATGGGCACTCACTCAAGAAGACACACAGGAAGAGAGAGAGTTCTGTTATTTTTGATCCTGGGACCTTGGAGAGAGAGATGAGCCATTTGCCTGAGAATTTACAGCTGAAATTGGGAAGAAGCTGAGCCCACGGAGACTTAAGAGAAAGAGGAAGCCCAGGAAGGAGAGACCAGGCAGAGATCAGAGACCATTTTCTTAAACATGGCAACTACTTTTGGTGAGAAAGCAGCCTTGAGTTGGACTCTTTAGGGCCTTGTAACTGTAAGCTTTTTACCCCAAAATAAATACCCTTTATAAAAGCCAGTAGATTTCTGGTACTTTGCGTCAGCACCCCTTTGGCTGACTAATACACAGACTTTAAATCAAAAACTGTAATGTGGGCCAAAGAAGTTCACTATATATAATAAATCGGTCAATTCAACAGAAGATTTAACAGCTATAAACATATATTCACCTCATGGCAAAGCCCCAAAGCAAATACTGACAGATTTGAAGGGAGAAATAGACAGTTACACATTAATAGTAGGAGATTTCAATACACCACTTTCAATAATGGACAGGCCACCTAGAGGGAAGATCAATAAGGAAAGAGATGACTTGAATGATACTGTAAATCAGTTAGACCTAAGAGATATATAGAACTCTTCACCCAACAGCAGCAGAATGCACATTCTTTTCAAGTGCACATGGATCATTCTCCAGCATACAGAATGGTCACAAAACACATCCCAATAAATTAAAATATATTAAAATCATATAATGTATCTTTTCCAACCACAAGGAATGAAGTTCAAAATCAATAACAGAAAGAGAAGTAGAAACTTCACAAATATGTGGAAATGAAACAATGTACTCTTAAACTACCAATGTTGTTAAAGAAGAAATCACAACAGAACTTTGGAAATATCTTGGAGTGAATGAAAATGAAAACTCGACATACCAGAACTTATGGGAATCAGCAAGGGCAGTTCTGAGAAGGAAAATTAGAGCTCTAAAGCTTCCATTAAAAAAGAAGTAGGTTCTAAAATCAGAGACCTAACCTCAAAACTGGAGGATCTAGGAAAAGAAGAGTAAACTAAACCCAAAGCAAGCAGAAAGAAGGAAATAACAAAGATTAGAGCAGAGATAAATGAAATAGAGTATGAAAAAAAAACAGTAGAGGATCAACAAAACCAAAAGTTGGTTCTTTGAAAAGATCAATAAAATTGACAAACCTTTAGCTAGACTGACAATGAAAAAAAGAGAAAAGGCACAAACAAATAAAATCAAAAATAAAAGGGAGGGAGGATATTACTACTGTCCCCACAGAAATAAAAAGGATTTTAAGAGGATATTATGAATTACTATATGCCAACAAATTAGATAACCTAGATTAAATGGATAAATTCCTATAAATACGCAAACTACCTACACTGATACAAGAAGAAAATTAACAGACTAATAACTAGTAAAGAGATTGAATCAGTAATCAAAGACACCCCCCCACACACAAAGAAAAGCTCAAGACCAGAAGAATTGACACCAATCCGCTCAAACTCTTCCAAAAAATTAAAGAGGAAGGAACACTCACTTCCTGGTTCTATGAGGCCAATATCACCTTAATACCAAAATGAGATAAAGATAACATGAAAAGAAAACTAGAGGCCCATATCCCTTATGAATATAGATGCAAAAATCATCAACAAAATACTAGCAAACTGAATCCAACAACACATTAAAAGGATTATACACCATCACCAAGTGAGATTTACCTTAGGTATGCAAAGGTGGTTCAATATTAGAAAAGCAATTAATGTAATATACCACATTAACAGAAAGAAGAAAAAAACACATAGTCATCTCAATTGATGCAGAAAAGACATTTGACAAAATACAGCAACCCTAGGAAATTTCCTAGGAATAGAAGGAAACTACCTCACCATGATAAAGGCACATATGAAAAACTCACTGCTCGATCACACTCAATGGCTAAAGACTGAAAGCTTTCCTTCTCAGATCAGGAACAATACAAGGATGCCTACTATTACCACTGTTATTCAACATTGTACTGAAGTTCTAGTTAGAGCAATCAGGCACAAAAAAGAAATAAAAAGTATCCAAATTGGAAAGGAAGAAGCAAAACTTGCCCTATTTGAAGACATGAACATATATACAGACATATTCATGAAAATCCACAACAAAGCTGCTAGAGCTAATAAATGAATTCAGCAAAGTGCTGAAATACAAGATCTACAAATAAAAATCAGTAATGTTTCTGTACTCTAGTAATGAATAATCTGAAGAAGAAATCAAGAAAAAAAATCCATTTGCAATAGCAACTAAAATAATCAAATATCTAGAAATAAATCTAACCAAGGATTTGTATACTGAAAACAACAAACTTTGTTAAAAGATATCAAGGAAGATCTAAATAAATGAAAGCAAATTCTGTTCTATGGATTTGAAGATTAAATATTGTTAGGATGTCAATTCTACACAAAGCAATTTACAGATTCAACATAACCCCAATCAAAATTCCAACAACCTTCTTTGAAGAAATTGAAAAGCCAAACATCAAATTTATGTGGAAGGATAAGGATCCAAAATAGCCAAAGCCATCTTGAAAAAGAACAAAGTTGGAGGACTCACACTTCTTACTTTAAGACTTATTACAGAGCTATAGTAATCAAAACAGCATGGTACTGGCATAAGGACAGACATTTAGACCAATGGAAGCAAATTGAGAGTTCAGAAATAAACCATCACATTAATGACCAACTGATATTTGACAAGAGGGCCAGGCCCACTCAAATGGGAAACAACAGTCTCCTTAACAAATGGTTCTGAGAAAATTGTATACCCATATGCAAAAAATAAAGGTGGACCCCTACGCATACCATATGCAAAAATCAACTTAAAATGGATCAAAGATCTAAACAAAAAAAAAACAAATAGAATCGTAAGAAAGCATCTTTAGGACCTTGTGCTAAGCAATGGTTTCTTAGATTTTATAACTAAAGCATTAGCAAAAAAAAAAAAAAAAGAAAAGAAAAAATGGATAAATGAGACCTCATCAAAAGTAAAAATGTTCATGAGTCAAAGGTCTTATCATGAAAGTAAAAAGACAACCTACAGAATGCAATTAAATATTTGGAAACCACATATTTGATGAAGGTTTAATATCCAGAATATATAAAGAAATTCTACAACTCAACAATCCAGTTAAAAATGGGCAAGTGATCAGAATGGACATTTCTCCAAAGAAGATATACATATGTCCAAAAAGCACATGAAAAGATGCTCATCATTGGCCATCAGAGAAATGGAAATCAAAACCATAATGAGATACCATTTCACACCCACTACTGCGGCTACTATTAAAAAAACGGAAAATTTCAAGTGTTAGAGAAGATGTGGAGAAACAGGAACACTTGTTCTTTGTTGATGGGAATGTAAAATGGGGCAGTCGCTGTGGAAGACAGTTTGGTGGTTCCTCAGAAAGTTAAGTACAGAATGACTAAATGAACCTGCCAATCCTACTTCTATGTGTACACACAAAAGAAGTGAAACCAGGTACTTGAATAGTTATTTGCACAATGGTGCTCATGGCAAAAGTATTCACAATTGCTGAAAGATGTAAGCAACCCAAGTGTCCATCAACAGATGAGTGGATAAGCAAAATGCGGTACACACATGCAAGGGAACATCATTCGGCCGTAAGAAGGAATGAAGTCCTGATACATGCGACAAGGATGAACCTCAAAGATAACACGTTCCCTATAATTTTTGTATAACATTTATGTAGTCTAAGCATCTATTAAAATATAAAAACAAAAACAAACAAAAAGATAACACGTTGAGTGAAATAAGCCAGACACAGAACGACAAATATTGTATGATCTCACTGATATGAGATAATTAAAATAAGCATATTCCTAGAGTCAGAATCTAGACTATAAGAAACCAGGGGCTGGGGTGAATGTAGGGAGTGAGGAGTTAATGCTTACATTGTACAGAATTTCTACCTGAGATGACGGAAAAGTTTTGGTAATGGATGGTGGTGATGGTAGTCCAACATTGTGAACATAATTAATAGCACTGAATTATGCATGTGACTTGGCGAAAGGGAAAATTACATATACATATATACAACTGGAATAAAATTTTAAAAAATCAAAACTAAACAGGAGTCTACAACCCACACAGGGAACCCTAACATAAGCCATGGACTTTAGTTAATAGTACAATTATAATTATATTCTTCCTTCAGCAGTAAAAATGCACCACAGTAATGCAAGGAGGTATTGAGAACTCTATGTTTTGCATGATTTTTCTGTAAAACTAAAACTACTCTAATAAAAAAAAAAAAAAAAGTTTGTTTCAAAATGGATAATTAGGAAAAGCTACAGAGGCACTGAAAAGTTAATGGAGTTCCTTGAGTTTCTCACAACCAAGAGACTTTTGAGGCATTCTTTAACAACTGGGACAAAAGGCACAAATATCCATATGATGGAATAAGTGCTCATTAGCAATATTTTTGATTCATAATGCTAAGTAAATGTGCTCCTCCTCCACCTAGAATAGCCTCAGTTTCACGCCACTGCCAGGCTCCCAGGGAGGAAGTGCCTTAGGCTCGAGGCCCCTCCCCTGACAGCGAGCACGGCAGGTGGGAGCTGGCACACCTGGACTCAGGTGTCCTCCCACCTCCACTCATAAGGGGGCTTTGCTTGGGAACTTGAAACTGGCCATGCTGGAAGTATTTACCCCACAGAAGGAGGCAAATGCTGCAACTCACGGTTTTTCTGTCTTATTTTTTCTTTTTTAGAGAATGTGCACACAATCACACCATTGAATAGTTTCCATCATCATTCACTACTGGCTCCAGAAGTCACTTCTGTACACTGGATGCTGCCTCTACATCAAATGGCATCACCTTAGAACCACAGTCACAGGAGCAGAAAAAGACTTCTTGAGAGTTTCTAATATTCCTTTAAACTTCCAGGTTTGCGTCACAATCCCAACAGTTCCTTAAACTGTCTCCTCCCAGTCCAGGGCCCTGCACAGGAGGTGCTCCGCTGCTCTCCTGTCTAAAGGGCAGGCTCCCTCCAGCTTGCAGGTGTGCCAAGGGGGTGGGGTCTGCATCTGCTTTCTCCTGCCTGCCCAGCCCGAACGCCCTTCTCCCTCCACTTTGCTCCAAGTGCCTTTGAAATTGAGGAGGATGAAGCATGGCATAGACAGCAAGTGCTTTCATTACAACAACAGATAGATATGGGGGAGCACAGCTGTGCCATGCTTGCCGAGGGGCTCCCAGCACCCCTCATTTTCAGCCTTCCAGGAGACTGCCCCGCCCAGCTGCAGACACATTTCCTCTCCCTGAAGGCCCTCATTCCCTTCTCCCCTCCACCTGGCATCCCTCCTTCTGCTCTGCTCTCTCCTCCTGCCCTGGAGTGTCGGAGCCTTTCTCTCTCCCCCTCGTTCTGTGCCATCCTTCTCTCCTGGTCCTGGTCTACAACTCCGTCTTAGGAAGCCTTAGAAGGCAGTGCTGGAAGGGACTTAAGGGGCCCTCCTTTCCAATTCCTTGATGCTCATGTTTGGATCTAAGGAGCTCAGATGATCTTCTCAAGATCATGATAGACGCACACCTCAGATTTTAGTCCAGTTACCATCTTTCCATTCCTCGATCCAGCTACACAGAGCCTCTAAACAAGGATTTGAGAACAAGACTACAGGTGGAGGTTGCTGGTGGATGTGGAGAGAAGTCCCACCGACATTCAACGGAAGATGATTTTTATTCATTTATGTATTTGTCTGGCATATTTATTCATCTCTTCATATGATGTATTTATTGAACACCTTCTATGTAGAACACACCGTTGAATAAGACAGCCCCATATTTCTCCCTTTAATTCTTTCCCCCCCAGGAGGTTACATGTCACTTGGGATTGTTCCAGAGAAATACTTGCTGCTCAAGTCCAGAGACAGGAAACAAGGACGGGGGCCCCATCCGAGAAGGCAGTGAGGGCTGTTGTCCTCTAGCTGTGAGATTTCAACAAGCAGAGCTTGTAGGTTCTGCTTCACCTTGGATTTCTTATGAATCTCAATCCTTATTTTGTTTGGCACCTTGCTAGTTGATGTCATTTTGTATTTACTGAGTCAAGATGAAAAGGATGCCCTAGGAAAACATTTCCTTTCTTTAAGATCTGCATTCACTCTCTGAAGATCTATTTTCTTTCCATTCAACAAAAGGAATCTAGTTGGAGAAAAAAATGTTCCTAATGTCAACCCCCTAAACTGGAGTTTTTTCAATTTTTGAATAGAGTGCAGCATCAGTTGCTTATTTATTGTATCTTTATATAATGAAGCATCAGACTCAGCATATTTCAATTAGGAATTTTTGTCAGTGGAAGTCTGGCTGTCTCAAGATCACTGAGGAGGTATTCACAGATTTTTCTAAATAATTCCTCATTTGCCTGAAATAGGTAACACAACCCTTTCAGGAAAGGCACATTTCCTAAATCCTTCCAAGCACCATTAATGGGTGAGACAGGACAAAGCTAATGAGCGGCACGCGGCTCCGTGAGGCGTGGAGCCCAGTTCTTGGTGGGGAAGCCCGCCAGGCTCGCAGGCAGGTCACCTGTGACGTCACGCACTTCCCACGCCCCGGGGCCCCTCCAGCCGTGCCCACTCCCCCCCAGCCCACACTGGCACACTCCCGGCTCTTTCAAATACTTTGCTGCCTCTCACGTAGTCTCAAAAACAGCACTGTACTTGCAGTCCTGTGAAGTGTCTGCTCATTACGGAGACAAATGCCATCCTCCCCGTTTCATGCAACAGAAGAAACACAGAAAATGCCCCCAGCCTTGGAAACTTCACATGGCTAAAGAAAACAGACTCGAGGACGAGAAATACATTTCTCAGCTGACTCAGATTTTCTGGAGATCCTGCATTGCATCGAGGTTGTCTCCCTTTATACAGTTCTGCCCTGGGGAACTTAATTAATACAGCAGGAGTTCTTAACCTGCTTTTTTCCACGGACCCCTCTGCCAGTCAGGTGAAAACCACGGACCCCTTCTCCGAATGTAGCGGCCGATAGTTTAATGACATTCAACTCTCGTCGGGTCTAACAACTACCATAATTTCGAAGTCTGGGTGAGAGTGAGTGATTTTTCGAGATAGGCAACAACTGTAATGTGACATGAAATGAACCCTACTGTAATTGATTGCACACATGCATGAGTGAGGGAAATGCTCTATTTCAGTTAGCGGTCAGAGAAAATAAAGATAATGAGCTGATTTTTTTTGATTCGAGCTCACAGACCCCCTGAACCAAAGAGACAGTAAGGAAGTAATAACACAGGAAGCAGAGGCTGGGAGGAGACTCGCCAGAGGAACGTCTTCTCCATGGGCAGAAGACAGGCACCTGGGTGAGAAACGCTGCGGTTCTCTGTTCCTTCCTGTGATGTGGGTGAACCAACTACCAAAACCCTGACGCAGGTAAAATGGAGGTGAGCACGAGCTGTTTTAAGTTCTGGGATGTTAATCAGGACACAAGAAAAACACTGCTATGTTAAACATACAAATTTTGTTGTCTTATTGTGAGATCTGGAGAAAATCATCTGTCAGTTTATCTGCCTTAGTACATTTCGGTCTAAGGAAAGATGGATAAAGCAAGAGGTTTTGATGGCATAAAATTTTTCACCTTCTTTGAAGGCCAAATGATGAAGAACACACATAAATAAAACTGGAAAAATGTATTTAAACTTCAGTCTCTTGCTTCCTTCAATAAACATTTATCATGACAGGCCCTATATTATCAGAATTTTTCTGTATTTTTACAACTATATTTCACCAGAAAACTGTCCAATTCTGGGGCTTTTCAATCAATAAAAATAGAAAATTTGAAGAGAAGTTAATCAAAAATTGATCTATTTTAATTTTGGCATGAAAAAATACTCCTTTATCCAGCATTCCTGGGAAATAAACTACCTTGCTCAAATGCTAACCCTTAAAAGATAATATTTACCAAATGTTTCTAAGGTGTAAATATATAATTGCATTTTTTTTTTCCTTCTTGGGAGCCTTTAAAATTTCTTTATGCATTTGTTGGCTGCCATCTGGAAATTTAAGGCAATTAGAAGAAAAGTGCAGCTGACTCCTTCTTACATAGCACAAAGCTTTTGTCCTAACACAGAGACAGAAAAGTCAGATTCCTAAATCCTAGACGGCCACCTCACCCAGAGGCCTTAACGAATCTGATGGCCACAGAGCTGACAAGTTAAGGAGCTACTGCGCAAGCTGTTTCCTCATTTCAGAGTTTCAAAGGGATCTGCTGGGATTACCTGGAGCAATTATTTGAAGAAACACAGAACACACAAAGTCATAAAAGTAAACCATTCCAGGCTGTAGCTTCCCATAGTAATTCCAAGAAACAATTTTGCCCAGGCAAAGGTTGAAACAATGATTGTCCAAAAATAGTAGTTCTAAAGATGCATCATGACCTTCTAGCTTTACCTTATAAAGTAATACTGTTTTTTTTCCAAATTACAAACAGTACAGTTCTTAGCAGATCTTTAGAAATACAGGAAAAATGCCAAGAAAATAAAAAACTATCACTCATATTTCCATTTCTTGGAGACAGCCATTATGTTTTGCATGTTCTTCCAGCACTTACAGATCATCTTAATAAATTGGTTTCCCAAACTTCTTGCCATTTTCCACTTTTAACAACATAAACCTGCGTGCTGATGTCTTGTGTTGATGATACCTTTTACTTTCACCCATATACGGTGGATGTTGCCTGTTCTACAACATAACTTCTCAGTGGCTGCACCATCCACCTGGTGTTCTCCAGCTTTTCTGTCACAGCCCACAGCCCACCGCTGCGGCGATGGCTGCAGCCCTGAAGGATGGAAGCGCCTGAAAGCTTTCTGCTTTGCCTTTGGCATTCTACTCCATCGTCGATTTCTGTCTACTGCAAATGCCACCTAAGAAGTTATGTGATTTCACTGTTCTCCCCAAGTCTTCAGTGGATGCGGGGAAGCTGCAGCAGGTGCCTCCGGCGGTCTTGCCCACTGCAGGGGCACCTGCAGACCTCAGCATGAGAAAGGCTGGTGAAATGTGTGGTTTTCTGGAAGCACCTGCCTCAAACCAAGGGCAGCTTGGCTGCAGAAGCTGGGACCAGGCCCTGGGCTCCGGGGTGGGCGCAGCTAATACAGAGCTGCGAGGAGGAGGAGGTCAGAGCTGAATCCCCCAGACCGCACTGCAAAGAGCAGGTTCAGCTCCACGAGGCCGTGGAAGAGAACCGGCCTACCCTCAGATGAACACAAGCAGTTGTGGGGTTGTTTGGAATAATAGTAGCTTTTCAGCCCAGATTTTCTAGGCCTTGGGTTAAGCTCTGGGAATGAAATAGAAAACCTCCTCTTGCTCTGAGGCACTCACAAGTAGTGGGGGATACAGACATATAAATACCTACCTGTCTGCAGACACTCGTAAGAGTAACACCTTGCAGTGGGTTCTACGAGGCATTGTAGGTTTCCGAGGCCCTAAAGGGATCTCAGAGCAGGCTCAGTCCTTCCTACTTGAAATGGGGCCTTGTATTAATGGGAATCACAGAAGCCTCGTTCATGAGCCATTCCCGGTGCTGCCTCGGCAGGCCCTGGACTGCCATCCTATGTTAGGAACGTGTGTCCCTAACAGTTCTAGGAAAACATGGGAAAGTGAAGGCGTCCAGTGTCACATGAGCAGAAGGGGAAATGATTTTTAAAATACCTACAGGTTCCTGAGCAGTAGCACGAGAACAGGAGGGATAGTTTGACTGGTGGGAAGAACACACAGATTCCCGAGGTAGGGGGCCAGGGCCTCTATTCCTGCCCTAGTGATGCCGAGTCTCAGAGGAGAAAGACCCCAGGATGATCCAGACTGCGGTGTGGGTTTCTGTGCCCTCTGAGAATATGGCTGGGATTGGACCCACCGCCCCTGCCTTCCTGGACAAACACCTGGCACCTGGCACAGCCAGGAGCTAAGAAAGGCCCACCTGGTTCCGCCCCACTTCTGCCGTGGGGGCTGGTGGTTTCTCTGTTCGAGGCCAAGGCCTTGGTGTGAGCATGTGGAATATTTGTATAACGTGAGTATGTGTAATATGTATACTATTTCTCACCCAAGCTTTGAAAATTCATCAACCACTCAGAGCGCCACTGAGAGTCATTATAAAATAATAGAAGTGAATTGTAAATCACCTCCAAGAGCCTGCCCAGGTGCCACCTGCTCAGCAGCCTTCCCTGACACCTCCAGACCATGAGGTGTCCATCCTCTGTGGCCCCCGTGGTGTGTGCTCATCTCCGTGGGGCAGGGGCAGTGAGACAGGAGAGCCTCCGACCAAGAGTGGGACGCCCCCTCGTCTCTGAGGCTGGCTGTCCAGGATTGGGTCAAAGGCCAGGAACAAGTATAACGTGTTCTGAGTAGTGAAGAACATCTACTCAGTGTTTAATGAATAGTAATTATTTTATTAGTGATATTAATAATCATTATTCCCACTTGGCTCACTTCTGGTTTGATACTCTCTACCAGTCTATGAATGTCCTGAAGGCAGGGAAGAGGCCATATTCATTTTTATATCACCATCTTTTACAAGCGTATACCACACTTTACAAATCCCATACGTGTTTGCTGAATGAGAAATAATCAGCAGAGTATTCTAGAATCAAGACTGAGAAGCATTAACTCTGCCTATGTTGTGGGGATTCTGGGAATTTTTCACAGGAGAGGAGGAAAGGTGGCCCCCAGAAGGTATTTCCATGTCTAATCTCTGGACCCAGTGACTGTTACTTTATAAGGCAAAAGAGATAGCATTAGTGACATGCAAACAATGCTATTCATTAAGGATCCCCGAGGAGTTGCTTATCCTAGATTGTCAGGTGGGTCCTAAGACCTTTACAAGAGAGAGGCAGAGGGAGATGTGACAGACAAAAGAGAAGGAGGCAAGGTCATCAGGGAGCCAAGGCCCGCTGTGAGGCAGCCGCAAGCCAAAGTGCGCCTGGAGCCCCGGGAGGCTGGAGGAGGCAGGCAAGGAGGGAGCTGGCCCCGCCATGCCTTCATTTAGGCTTCTAGCCTCCACAGCTGTGAGAGAACAGGCTTCTGTGCCTTTAGGGCACCAGGCTTGTTGTCAATTGTCACAGTGGCCACAGGGCTACAAGGAAACTGAGTGGTCAGGTTGGGGTGGCGGTGGAGTGAAGGGCTTGTGCGCAGAGAAACCATGCGGGGTTTGGTCCAGCATGAATATTGGGTGCATGGGGGACAATGCCAGGAGATGAGCTTGGAAAGGATTTTGGACTTGGAAAGAAATGTGATTCCTCAGAAATTCCCAACTCTTACAAATTTAAATATTAAATGCAACACTTTCTGAAGGAATCACTTACCTCCAGATACACATTCTGGGGTGAAGGAGATGTCATCAAGGGCAATAAAGATGTCCTTGGCCACACCCAAATCAGCTTCAAATGCCACCTTGAAGGGATTGTGACTAGAGAGAGGCACATGGCCGTACGTCCACCCCGGCCCTTGGTTTCCAATCAGTGACCACACCAGGAGGTTTAGTCCAGATTCCTCAGTAGTGTACACCTAATAACAGAAAGCAAAACAGAAAAGAAGTAACTCTTCATTGTTTAGCTGTTAGAGGCATAAGGGCATCCAAATGATTTGGTTAATGAAAGAATAGAGTTTCTGGCACGTGACAACTCAGTATTTTGCAATATTCTCCATCTTTACAGGTTGTGAGTTATAAAGAAAGCCTCTGTATATTATACTTCTTTTGGTTAATTAGACTTCTGAGCGGTTTTGTCATATCAATTTCTGTGTACCAAATTGGACATGATTAAAACCCATAACCATCTTCCACATGTAAAAAGCTGAGGAGATATAAAACTAGAATTTCTCGATCCTATAAAACCTTGTCTATGTCAGATTAAGTTTGAGTTACTGGAGCAAAAGAGAAGTCTCACAATAAATGCATTTGAGAGCATACAAGTAATTTCAGAAGGCAAAGTATTGTGCAGAAAATATTTAACACTGTGAATGACAAGACATTCTTCTTGAATAAACTAGCATCAATATTCATGACATTTCAAAGCACAAGGACTAAGAGGTTTAACAAGAAGTGAAATAGAAACAGCCTTGACACCAGCAACCTTGCACAATTCTAATTGTTTTTTAAAGAGTAAAATTAATCAAAATAACCCCCCAAAAAGTCATCTCCTATGCTCTTCAAGAAATCTACATTTAAACACACACAAAAAAGTTAAGGATTAATATATATTTTGCTATTTTCTCTTTTGTATCTAACTTTCACCCTGTTACGTTTATTATTTCCTCAGATGTTACATATATATGGCATATAAAAGCTGTAATGTACTTTAGCCATCACTTACTCAATCCTTTCTTTTAGACTGGAAAAATAAGACTAAGAGAAAAGAAAACAGAACACATGGATAGTAATTCTCATCTATTGTAATAGGGTTGTTGTTTTTGTCCAATGTCTTTCTTCCTAGCGAAACAATCTTACTTCATTTCTTCCCCCGTAGCTTCAAAATGTATCTGCATTTCTGCCAATGGGGAGGAGACAATAATTGCCACTTGTCACATCCCATAGTTGGTGTCATGTTGATGTTGCAGGAATATAACCAAGTACCATCATCTGAAATCGGAAGCCAAGTCAGAAATCCAGCCATAAAGAAAAACAAGACGACCAGAGTGTAAAGAAAAATCGAGAAACTTGCCCCAAATTTGGAACCCTGAATTGTGAGACTTTTCAACTATAATCAAATTGTAAATTTTGGAAAAGTAGACATTTCCTAATATTGATGAATTTTTATTTTGATTCTAAGTAAATGAAATAAGCTAATATTCAATATGAAAGGAATTTAGGCCAATTGTTTCTACTCTCAGAAGCAAACACTCATCCCAGGTATGAGATCCAGTCCCCGGATTTGGTGGGTACTAAGCTTCAAATTCATGAAGACTATGACAATTTAAAAAATAAAAATAAGAATGCATGAAGTTTCCAATTCAACATGTTGATATAATAACAGGGCAACTCACAGAGTCTAACTAAATTGAGCTCTCTTTTTATATAAATCCTGGTTATACATCACAAAGATTTAAAAGGGATTGGCTTTATTATATTTATTTGTGTGGCAGTTTGAGATAAGTTTTGTGAATCCCCCCCTAAAAAAGAGAAAGATTATATCTATAAACTGGTCTGTTCCTCTGGGTGTGATACACTTTGAATGCATTAGATTCAGCTGGCATGTCTTGAGTAAGTTACCTGTTAAGATTAGGGCTTTGATTCCACCACATCAGGAGGGCATGACTCAGGTTGAGTCCCTGACCCTTGCTGGGCTGTATAAACTGACACTCACTCAAGAAGACACATGGAAGAGGAGAGAACTTGGTCATTTCAGCCCTGCCATGTGACAGAAAGGAGAAGGCTCAAACAGCTGAAGCCCCAGGAAGAGAGATGAGCCATTTGCCTGATAGTTTGTAGCTTAAGAGAACCGAGCAGCTGAACAGCTGAGAAGGCCTAGAAAAAAACAAGCCCTTGCCAGAGACTGACATAGGACACCCTGAGAAACCAGGCAGAGATCGCCCGCCATCTTGCTTCAACACATGGCAACTGACTTTGGTGAGAAAGGAGCCTTGAGCTGGGCTCTTTAGGGCCTTGCAACTGTAAGCTTTCACCCCAAATAAATACCCTTTATAAAAAGCCAACAGATTTCTGGTACTTTGCATCAGCACCCCTTTGGCTAATATAATTTGTAACATTTTTTTCCTGGCAAAATCAGTTCAGAAAACTAAATTGCATGAAAATATCACCCCTACATTTTCCATCTTCTTCCAAAATCCTAGTTTAGAGTGTATTTTATATATTCATGTCCAGTTTTATTGTTTTTGCAATTCATTTTTCTCTCTGGCTTTAGTGTTTTCAGTCTTCAATCTTACATACTTTATCCAAATTAATTTCCCTTTTTTCTTCTTTCTCTACTTCCCAAAACCCTCCGTGACACCCCTGACCATAAGCACAACTTTCCAATAGGTGTCAAACCATCTTATCCCATCGATCACCCTCCCACTACCAAGTTGATTCTGGTCAACTTCACTAACCATTACTCTCTTCCAAGGAACTTTTCTACAAGTTCATGGTTGTTTCAATAGGAAAATGAATTTGCAATACCACCAATGTGTTAAATTGAGAGAACACATGCACTAGGTCAAGTGTTTTGGTACCACAATGGCCAGAGGGAAATTCCCTGGAAATCTGAAGGATCACTTAAGGACTCCACACGATGCTGTGTTTTCATTATAGCCAATGGGAAAACCACTAAAGACTAAAATGATGGTATAGATTTCTGTCTTTCAGTGACGATAATAGTCATCGTCTCCCAGGAGTTTTTTTTTTCATGATAATTCACAGCAGAAGATCTATTTTTAATACCTTTTAAATGTCTATTATTTTTAAAAAGCAAAATGGTTAATATTCTTGAAAATAATTCTCATTTCATTTGTTTCTAATTTTACACAAATTTTATTCGATAGATAATTCATGCATCAATAATATCTTACTATTTGGAATAGTTTTCAAAAAATCAACTGCCAAATAAATGACTACTTCTATCTTGATATTCTAAAATTTGGTTTAACACAGACACATTGATTTAGTAATGGTAAACATCATATAATGCAAACGAATCATTTTTATCATGAAAATCAAAATGGATTAAAAGAATATACAAATAAGGGCATTATGTTAAATGATGCTTACATTATAACCCAGGTTTTATTATATCCAAAGGTTATATTATAACCAAGGCAACTATCTATAGTATAGGGCAAGAAAAACAGGAGAGAACTACTTGATAAGTCAAAACAGATAATCAGAAGAATATTATGTAATCTAAAATTAAATTTAGGTTAAATTTTTCAAGAAGGAAACTCCTCAGCATTTACTTAGAATGAGCCTTCCTTTGTAGGAAAACATTCAACAACAGATTATGAAGAGGTCATAGAAAACACAAGAGGGAATGATTAAATTCCAGAATAGAATGGGTATCAGATCCAGGTAAAGGACTGAAGACATCGATCCTGACTCTCCCTCAAGGTCCTCTCCCGCAGAGAGTCAGAAGCTCTAGGGACCTGCCGCCAGGTCACTGGTACCGACTTAGTGCCTCTAAACGGATGGCTCTGGGTATCAGAAGCACTTTATCCATTTCATTTTATATTTAGCTCATCAGAATGAGTGTGCAAAATGCATCGGTGAGAAGAAATCTCAGCTGTGCCTGGCTCCCAGCTACTCTCAGCTGTTTTGCCGGGATCTGGTCTTTAACCACCACTGATGGGGGAAGTGATGAACTGAATTGATTTTTCATCCTTAGCTGTACACAGTTCCACATGGTTTAATCTGGAAACTCAAATTTTATAGAATAGGAAAGAAAAAATCAAAAGTAGTGAAAAGGGAAATTTCACTCAAAAGGAGAGGTTATGGCTTTAAGCCAAAACAGTAAAGCTAGACATAAAGCAATGCTGTCCACACCAATGAAAATGTGTCACATTTGCATGTATCATTGCATATGAACCCCACTGCGTGTGTGGGGTAAGGTTAGGATAAGGCTGCTGACCACCTCCACACATCTGGAATTAGAGGTGGAGAGAGATAGAGCAGCTCACTAAAAACAGCACAGAAATGAAAGGGCAGGGATGGCATTTTCCTTATGTGTTCTGATTGACTTTACTGCCTATTTATTAGGAAAACCACTAATGCCTCATCCATTTTAATGCCAATTAATGCAATTATTAAGATGGTCATGTGGTCCTCCAAACCCATTTATTCACTTTCTCCTTCCTTCCTTCCCTCCTTCTCTTCCTCCCTCCCACCCTCCCTCCATCACTCTTTCTATCTCTAGATTCTGACATATAAAAAGTCAGGAGGCAACTCGTTGCTAACCTTGCCAATGGCAATTGCTTCCCCAACTGCCTTCTTCAGAGGCCAGTCTCTTCCCTCATCTTCTGCCTAATCAGAGGCCAGAATTATCAAAGACCCAAGGTCATTAAGCTATCAAGGAGGCAGTTCAAGCACTCAGTAACTGGAGTTTCCAGAACTAGGCCCCACAAGCACAGAAAATAAGAGTGTCCTTACTATGCTAGAAAAGTGCTTTCAAGGTCTGTCTCCCCTCCCCTTTGCTCTGCGACCTCATCTCCTTCCATCTCACTGTCACGGTCCCTACACTAACCACAGGGCCCTGTACTGGTCCTCCTGAACCCCAGGACCACTCCCGGCCCGGGCTTAGCACTGCTGTTTCTCTGTCCAAGATGTTCTCCCACCCTGGCCCCACATTTGCATGGCTGGCTCCCTCTCCTTCTAGAATTTGCACAAAGTTCACCTTTTCAAGGAGGCCCACTCTGACCATGGATTTAAAATTGAACCCACACATACCTAGTCCTATTTTACATTGCTCTATTTTGCATTGTTCCTTAGTATTCAAATGCACCATGTAATTCCCTTAGTTATCACATCTCTTGCTTACTTCCAGTTTCCTCCATGCTGCCCTAAATTCCAGGGGGCAGGGAGCTTTTCCCGTTTTGCTCACTGATCTATCTTGGATCCCTAGAACACTGCGAGGCACATAGTAGGTGCTCAACAAACATTTACTAAGACTGAAAAAATGGGAAAGTTAAGGAATGAAGGGCTTTCAGGTTGGAAGGCATCTTGGGTATATACTCATCCAAAACCTCACAGGGGATGTGATAGGTTGAGTCACAGGTCCCAACACGCACAGGTTCTTCATCTCAACGTAATGGTGAACAGGACCTTTTGGAGATGTTACTTTTAGTTGAGGTGTGGGGAGCTGAAGCAGGACGGGCCTTCAACCTGTGACTGCAGGCCTTTAAAGAGAAAGCCTCGGGAAGGAGACAGAGGCAGGAAGCCAGCTGAACCAGGAAGAGAGAGGAGAGGACGTTGCCATGAGACAGAAAGCCAGGGCATGCCCAGGATCACCGGCAGCCAGCCGCAGAAAGCAGTCTTTGGGAAGAGAACAAGCCATTTTGATATCTGGACGCTTGACTTCCAACTCAAAGCCCTGAATCAACAAATCCCCGTTGTTTAGCCACCCCACTGTGTGGTGTTTGTGACACAGCAGCTTAGGTGAACTAAGGCAGGGCGCTTAAGAGATTCCCGGTGTGGCCAGTCACTCTCTCATCAATGATGGAATGAGGAGTGGAATCTAATATTTCTCACTGTGAAATTTCTATCACAAAAAACTCATTTTATTTGGAAAAGAAATCTATCTTCCTACCAAAATCACGGTTATCCAGGTACTGCTGTGATAGCTTTTTCACACTCAAAGCTCACCGCGACTTCTTTTCAGGGTTTGGATGTCACTGAGTTGTAAATAAACTATGGCGTCTTATAATAAGGAATCTGTTGAAGGCAAGTAGGGGAATGTGTGATTATAAAACACAAGGCTTAGAACAATTAGAATTAGAATTGCAGAACAATCTCCAATTAAGCTGTTAGTAAAATTTGAAGAAATAGATGACTGCCGTCTTTATTTGCTCCACCTTTTTCAGCAGAGATGCGTACTCTGAATCCCAAAGCTTGCTCCCTAACGCCATAAAGCAAATTAATTGCGTTTATGTACAAACCTCTGTCCAGACCATAAACTTTGGCTAGTGATATTATTATTATTTGTGGCATAGGGAGGTATTCCTAGCAATTGCTACAATATTTTAAAAGCATAACACTTTCCAACAGTGCTTAAGCGACATGGCATTGGGGAGACCGAGCAGTGGGATGGCCCAATCCTGGCTCTGCCAATGCTAAACGAAGCTGAGGCCAGGTTAGTTCATCTCCTTGGACTTCAATTTTCTCCTCTACTAGATGGATGAGATGTCCATACCTACTTGTTAGGTCAGTTGTTGGGATCAAATTAAAATAATGCACGTGAGTCCGTGCCCGCCTCAAGCATGCTTAGTTTTCGATATGATCACGTGACTGCTATTACGTATCACCACAGCCACCGTGAAGAAGGGTTAGTGCAGTAGGGTGAACCATGTTTATTGAGGTGTTACTGAGTGGATTCATCATGAGGTGCTGACACTCTTTTGTGGGATTTAAAGAAATAATTTTGGGCACAATTCCAGGTTTCTCAGATTTTTAAATCATTGATGAGCTCCCTGTAAATAAAAGAAATAGGAAGCAGGTGTCTTCAGCTCTGGGTTTCCAGTCGTTGCTGACTTACGACGCAGGCCTAGCGCACAGGTTCCCCGGGTCCTGGCTGGGTGGCGTGCCCTGAGCACCACCAGTTTGCCATCAGCACCACGGCATGTCCCGGAGGGAGAAGAGCTGAGAAACCTTAGAGCCACGGTGTGTGCCGAAATTGAAATGGCTAGTTTGTATGTAGCTTTACAACATTAACCTCACATTCTTCAAGAAGACTATTTCGGAGTAATCAGAAATAAAGCCCGAACGCAGTATCGCCTAGAAGCAGAATGACCAGTGTAGCCTTCAATGTTAGTCTGATACTGACATGCTTCATTTATTTATTTTCCTAACTAATAATATCAATGATCAGGTCGCCTTCAGAATGGCTTCAAAATACCTTCCCACAAATGGAAGGAAAAGCTAAACTGTAAAAGAGCAAATAAAACGCATAGAATTTGGTTGATTTATAGTTTTCTCTGAATTATGTTCTGCAAACATTGGAAATGGTTGAAAAATGGTTTCTGATTCCTCAGGCTAACTGGAAATGCATGCTTACCTATACTCCCTCTGGCAGTTTGAGATTATTTTATGAATCCCCCAAAGAGAAAGATTATGTTTGAAAACTAATCTAGTCCTCTGGGTGTGATACCCTTTGATTGCATTAAATTCAGTTGAGGGGCCTTTGATTAGACTACTTATTAAGATTGCTTTAGTGCTTTTGATTCCACTATGTCAGTAAGGCATGACTCAGGTTGAGTTCGCGCCCCCTAGCTGGGTCTGATATAAAGGGACTCACATGGATGGACAGACACAGGAAGAGAGAGAGAGCTCTGCCATTTTATATCCTTCCTGCCACGTGACGAGGCTCAAACAGCTGAGGCCCCTGGGAGAGCGGAGCCATTTGCCTGAGAGCTTACAGCTGACCTTGGGAAGCGAGCCAAGCAGCCCAGACTGACACAGGAAGCCCTAAGAGACAAGCCCTGTGCCAGCTTGCAGCTGAAATCAGGAGGAAGCAGAGCGGCTGAGCCTGAGCGGGGACGCCCAGAGGGGAAGGAGAGACCTATCACCTCGCTTTACCATGTGAAATCAGGAGGAAGCAGAGCGGCTGAGCCTGAGCGGGGACGCCCAGAGGGGAAGGCAGGACCTATCACCTCACTTTACCATGTGAAATCAGGAGGAAAGCAGAGCGGCTGAGCCTGAGCGGGGACGCCCAGAGGGGAAGGAGAGACCTATCACCTCGCTTTACCATGTGAAATCAGGAGGAAGCAGAGCGGCTGAGCCTGAGGGGGGACGCCCAGAGGGGAAGGAGAGACCTATCACCTCGCTTTACCAGGTGACGACATGCCAGGATGAACAGGAGCTGACTTTGGTGAGAAGCGCCTCTGATGGTGCCTTAATTTGTGCTTTTCCTGATCTTGGAACTATAAGCTTTTATCCCAAATAAATCCCCTTTACAAAGGCCAACAGATTTCTGGTACTTTACTCAGAAGCCCTTTGGCAAATTAAGACACTCCCCAGGAATGTTCCACTGAAAATACTGGAAAAATACTGAACCAAATCCACAGAAACCCTGGACAATCAGGAGGAGGGTGAGCAGCATAGAAACATAGTCAGAGTTTTCTGGAAGTTTTGGCACAAACAGAACAAAAGTGCACAGCAGAACCGAGGAACCTGCAGTTACCTACAGGTAAAAGAGTATACTATCAAAGATGATCTTTCCCAGAAAAATTCTGGGCTAACTCAGAGAGACGGAGAGCCGCAGGAAGGGGCTGCGCATATGTCACCAGCTGGCAATTAATCCCAGGTCCACCAAAGGCCAGGTCCACCCCCAGTGGTAGGAGTTGATTCCAGCATTTGTGCCCAGAGCACACAAGGTGGGTCATTGCTGCTGAAGAGAGGATTTTGACACTGGAGTTTCCAAGAGAAGTGAGGCGAGTCCCTGATGGCTGCCAGGGCAAGTGCACGTCCGTTGAGAAATAAATTCAGTACTGGTGCATAATGCACGTAAGCTCACTAGAACACATATCTCCTTCACGTCAGAGCAACGAACACCTGAGACTCGGAATCAGAACCTGTATTTACTGTCAGTGGAATGTGATTTCTCCCCTGGTTTCAGAAAAGAAAATACAGATTGTAACATTATTCAGGCTAAACTCTCATCCATGTAGGAATAGAAAATCAACACTAAGTGACCAGCAAATTTATGAGAGGCACCAAATTAAACAGAAAATCTACCACCACCGGGAAAACTATTGATAGAACAAAAGATAAAATAATGAAATACAATTAACTATCTTCAGGGATTTGGGTGTGTATGACATCTATAACCTAGAACAGGCTAATATGAAAAAGGAGCACTTGGAGTTCTTGGAAATCAACAATATTATTGCTAAAATGAAAACCCCAGAGATGAACTGAATAGCAGAATTGATACAGACTAAAATCCAAAAAGTGAACTGGAGACTGAACCAAGAGACCCACCCAGACCACAAGGCCAATGGACTGAGAGGGAGACTCTGAGTTTATATGATAGGGGACAGTGAGGGAGATCCAGAAGCTTCCAGATCTGCCTAATAGTTGTTCTAGAAGGAGATAATGTAATACATTACAGATGGAAATCTCCTTGAGGTGAAAAATTATGAGGGCCCATCAAATTTTGGAGGAAATTTATGAACTTCAGGGATAAAAAGAATATTTCACCCACTTCCAGAATGAAACATAGGATATGAACAAAGGAAAATAATCATATTTTCATCACTCTTTCACAAGGAAGTAGGTGTTGGATATTAGAAGCAATATCTTCAATTACATAAGGGAAAATAATTTTGAACCTAGAAGTTTATATCCAGCCAAATGATCTTTGCAATATGATCACAAAATACGTTTTAATCTTAGTCAAGCAGGAAATCAAAAATTTTACCAAGATGAAGTATTTCTGAAAAGCATGTGAGTGAAACAATTCAATTGAAAACATTCCAAAATAGTGGATTGCAGAGAAATTAATAATGTATAGTAAGGAAAAGTAGCTGTCAAACTCACTATTAAACAAGTAGTTTTATTTGATGATGATATGCTGGGGTGGCCTAAGGATTTCTTAAGAATATAAGGCCAAGAAAGAGGATGAATTATTTATACCCTTGATCTAATGGTCCAGCCAATTCCAACAAGCCATGAATCTAGAAGGATGAGTTGGGCCAATACAATGTTTCTAAGGGTCTTCTTTTATTGGGTAGGTGGGTAGGATAGAAGTGCACAATTAGTTTTCAATGATATTGATAAATGTTTAAATCAATTTATCAAAATGTAAGTGTCCACATTAATAAAGGGGACACATGGAAATGAAAACTTGAAAACATGGAGGGTGGAGAAGAAGCAAGGAAATCCGATCATTCCAAATAAGGACAGAAGTAGAAGGGAAGAAAATTAAACAATTAAAAATACAAATAGAAAACACACCAAATAGACCTGAATTATAACGAAATAGTAACCACACACTGGGAGTGGTTAAACTGATTTGTGAAAAAAAAGCTCAGATTGTGTGAAAAAAAAAAAAATCCAAAAATTTGCTGCTTATAACTAACACAACTAAAGTAAAGCAAGGTGAACAATAAGTGATGAATGAGATATCAAGCAAATGATGGGGAAAAAAAATGATGGTGGAAACATCCATATTATTAATAGACAAAACAGATTTTCCAGGGAAAACATAAAATGGGATAGTTAATATTGGTATAAGTTGTAATTCCCAAAGCAGATATGAATGTCTTGAACCTTCACACATTCAACAATACAGTTTTGAAATAGAAAAGACTGAGACTGATAAAAATGTAAAGGGAAACACTCTTCTATGATTGCAGTGGAATATATTTTTAAATTGTTTTTCCCAAATTGCCACATTAAGTAGATAACAATTACGTTTTATCTAATTCACCTCTCTAATCATCTCTCTTTGTATCCAGCTGAGAAGTAATTATTCTTTCTTATATCTGAAGAAAATTTATGTAAGCACATAGGATTTTTAACAATGATAATGGAGCTATGTCAAATCAACAGGGAGAAGACATGATGCTGAGTCAAGGCTGTCAGAACAAGTCGCTTGCTATCTGGGGAGAAAAAAAACACCCTAAGATTCTTACCCCTCACCATACCTACACAAAACAAAATTATAAGTGTGATAATTATTTAAATCTAGAAATCAAAATGATGCAATAACGGAAACAAATGAGGATATTTTGTTATTTTATGATAGGAAAGCGCTTCCCGAGCAAGTCATTAAATCCAGAATCTATAAGGAAAATTAAGATGGACAGATTTCATGACATAACACTGAAAAAGGTAAGTTGTTTTTAGGTTTGAATATGTTGAAGGGTCTTTAAAGCAGTCATATTCAGCTTGGGACCCAGAATTCTGAGGAAGGCTGAAGCTTGGCTCTTTCTCAAGGTGACTTTGCACGCGTCCATTTGTAGTCAGGTGTAAGAAACGCCTTATTTTGCAAATTCCCACTTCTCTGCTTTAAAACTGTGGCTTGATTTTCATTTTTAGCAGAACTCTTCATCTTGAGATTTTTTTCTTTCTATTTTTATTATATTGTACAGAGAAAGTCTATTCTGAAGGTCAAACTAGATGAGCTCCTTCTCTCCACTGTCAACCTTTGTGTTTTGTGTGATGCCTTCCTGGCTTGACTAATTTATAATTTAATAGCAACTTACAGTAGTGTGCTATCATTCTAAGGTTTATTTTTCTATTTTCTACAATGAAAAATACACTGTGCCTCTCAAAGGCCACAGGCCAAGTTGTCTCTACCTGAGCTGTCAAAGTATCTCTTTGCTGTCCAAGCCCACCTGCCCATCTCTGCTGAGCTGATCATATGAGCCTGTGATTTGCAAGTACCATCCGTTCTAGAGGAAGCTGGAGTATTTAACATTCTCTCGATGTGTCCTGTCCCAGAGTGCCGAAGGTCAGGAAAACGCCTGGCTCACCAGATAAATTAAAATATGGGACATTGAAAATACATAGGGAGAATCTTTAATTTACTTTCAAAAAAGGAGTAAATCACAAAAACACAGGTTGGTCACTTTAACTATGTCGTCATAATACGCGTCTCAGTCTGCCGGGGCTGCTACGACAAACACCACGCAGCGGGTGGCTTAGCAAAGGGGTTCACGGTGTGGGTTTGGAGGACAGACGCCAGCATGAGGGCACCGGGGAGCTGCCCTTCCACAGCCTGCAGGCTCCAGCCTCCTCGCCGCATGGGGTCTCGCTCTCCTTGCATCTGCTCCCCCAGTCCCCACTGACTTCTGGCTTCTACTCTTGCGTCTGAATTTCTCCTGTCACGTGTGTAAGCCCACCCTGATTCAGGTGGGCCTCATCTAGAGAGGATCCAGGAAGAGCCGATGCACAAGTGTGGGCCTGTGTGGCTGGGGCAGCACTTCACATATTGTGGTTTAAAATGTCTGGAGATGCTCAAATTTGAGATACACTTTTGATCATCTGCAGGTCTAGTCAGAAGGTAGAAATTTGCTAAACGTAATCAAAGGCTCCTAGTTTCTCTCCACCTTTCTGCAGGAGGATATTTGCATGTATCAGTTTCCTCTCTTGGGCACTATCTAGCACTGTTCTCAAAAAAGCTTCCTTCGATAAGCAGAGGAAACGATGACTGGGAAGTTCAGTGGACACAGGAATTAGAGAAGTGGTTATTCTGGAAAATCAGCCAGAATGTACTTTTTTAAAAAGGCTAAAATGATGAATAGTTTACTGATTGTGCCTCTCAACAACTTCCACAAGGCCAACATAAGAAAAACACATTTTTAACTTAAAAACTGATAATAAAGAAAGGGAATGAAACAAACAAAAAAGATGTTAAAGTGACCTAAAACATATGCTAAGCAAACCATACCTATTTAATTTTTGGGAACACATTTTTATAAATATAAGCATCTATTTGACTTGCCAGTTTTCTCCTTTGAAATTGATTTTTTCCCCACTTCTCTTTTCATTATGCAGTAACATCCCATGGGAATGGCGAGAACTTTCTGAATAGCTCATTAACAAGTTATCATTTTGTAAATTATGACTTCCCTGCACTTGTGGTAAGCCAGGGCCCTGATTAAGGGCATGTCAAGCGCACTTCCTCCATCACCAGGCACGCTTTGTGCATCGAATGTTATTGATGCGCCTCGGGGCAAAGAGAAACCAGCCGGACCCCGCGCTTGCTCGGGGCGTAGGTGGGTGGTGGGTGCTGCTGAGTGGCAGGGCTCCGAGGTCCTGCCGAGGCTGGTGTGCCAAGCCAGGGGCGGGATGCGCTCGGACTCTTTTTCTTTCTCTGCCAAACTCTTTACTCCGAAGTTCGCGCGGGGATCCCTCAAAGGTCCAAAGATCAAGTCTCCCGACAGGACGGCAGCAGAGCTGCTGGGCAATTCCACCTGACTCCAGAACCGACCCGGGAGGCTTCGGGTCGTTTGACAAGGAGGACTCTCACCCCTGAATTGTGTAATCACACCTCCTAACTGCAAACGTTAATCATCAAACACAGCGGAATGAAAGGATTAATTCTATGTCTCCAGAGCCATTCATGAGAAAAAATAATATCAATAGCACCCCCCCACCGCCACCCCACTACCCTTTGCACATTTGGGGGCAGGAGTGGCTATTTAAATAACAATCATGCCTTTTTTTGGGTAAAATGTGCTTTGCAAACCAAATTTACACTGAAAACCACAATATTCAAAACGCAAAATACGCAAAGCACCTTTTAAAGAACTCGATAGATTTCGACAGCTACTGGTACAATCTTAAACAGTATTTTGAATCATGACAATGTGGACAGTACACTATGGCACGAAAACTAGCCCTGTCCTGAGATTCCCCAGCCCACCACCTCCCGCTCTAGGACCTCGGACCGTTGCCGAAGCCTGTTCTGGCTCCATCCTCCCGTTAAAATGTAGCCCGTGTCAGTACCTGCCTTTGGATGGCGTGAGGATTAGCTCCGCTAGAAGGCACACGGGCCTTCAAGCGCCGCCTGCCACACGGTAAGCATCTGCTATCAGCGCATCTCAGTTTTCTTCTCTGCTGCTCCTCTGTGCCCAGATATTACACTGAACAAAACAAAGCTTGCTCGCATCAGGCCACAACAGCGCTGGCACCCGGGGTGTTCCTAAATACTAAATAACGGGCCTCAGAAAGCATTACATAGCTGAACAAACCAGAAGATGGAAATCAATAATCTCATGGGAAATTAATTTGATTTCACTTGGGGCCTTCTCGGCCATGTGGGTCAAAATGTCACCAGCCCCATTTTAAAGAGAGCTTTTAATGCCACATGTAGGCTGGTGGCTGAAAGACAAATGCCGGGATAATCCAGAGCCTCAGAGCACTGAAGGTGGAGCTCACTTAAGTGCGCCCTTAGGCGTAGCTTCCCAGGTGGATTTAGGTGGTCGCTGTGAGACGCGGCTGCAGGCACGTGCGGCCTTCCGGGGCTGCTATGACAGACCCTGGGTCGGCTGCTTCCGGAGCCCTTAAACAGTGTCTCCCAACCTTTTCAAACACCAAGACCCTTCAGAAATACATAGTTTCCTATTACAAAGGTAATGCATGTTTACTGCAGAAAGTTACAAATACACGAGTGCAAAATAATGAAGAAATGCTTTTCCTCAGAGCCGTCTCCAGGTAACTACACCTGCCTTTTAAGGACTTTCCCCTCCGCCATGCCACATGGTGTTAGCTGGACTTCCGGTGTCAGTCACTTGAGAAAACACGTGCACAGACACGGGCTCCTTACCAGGGGTCTGTCCACTGAATCTGCCCCTGCCCCAACTGGAGGCGATTCTCACAGATGCAACAAACCTGTTCAAAGCCACTGCCTCAGGAAATGGAGAAAAATGTAGTGCTGTGACCCCCAAATTCGAGGATATGGCAAAGCACAAAACTGCACATGAAAGGACAGCGCTGCGCTGGAAAGCCAGCTCTGAAGCAGGGAGAGCAGGTTTCCACTTCATTGGTTCATTCACATATAATAAGGTGAAAACATCGCGTGCTGAAGAAGGCTTCCGCCTGGGAATAACTCGGAGCAACAGGTGCAAGGGGGCTTGCCCCAGTCGCTGGGGTCCATCGTCGATGCAGGGACGCATTTCAAATGCATTTGCTGAGTCTGTGGCTCAGCAAAGCAGGACCCAGGTTTGGAGAGAGCAGGCAGGGCTCTGTCTGCCGACCTCCCCCAGCTCTGCGTTTCTCCTGGCCTTGGGAAAAGGTGTCCAAAGCCCCAGGCCTGGCCCCCACCCTGACAAGCTGAGGTTGTAGAGAAAGAGGCGTCTCACACCGTCTGCGTCCAGCCCGGGGCGGGCCAAGCCTGGCCCTGCTGGGTCACCTGTGGAGGTGGAAAAGGGAGGACGCTGCGAATCCCAGTGAGACCATTGGGGCCCGGGGCGGGGGCACCTCTAAAGCAACAGACGCCAGGCTGGCGACCTGCCCCTCTGCTGAGGTTTCCGGCAGACCCCCCGAAGACCACCTAGAGACAGGAGGCCCCTTGCCCTTAACCGCTGCCCTCTGTTTAGAAAACCAGTAACTGCCAGCGCAGGGCCTCGGGCAGCAGCAAGACCGGGTCTGTTTACAGAATCGAGGGCGGAAGCACCAGGGTCATGGACAGGCCATCGGCCAGCGGGTGGATAAAGGACTTTCAGATGCCCTCTCTTAATTGGTTATAAATTATCCTGGATTTAAAATTTACCTGAGCAATAGGAAAACTACTGAATGTTCAAACTGTATATATAAATACCATGGAAAAAATTCCAAAATGTTCCCATGATCTGCAATTACACTCACGTTACTCAACTGTTGAAAATTAATCTCTTTCTCTGTTATTTTTTTCTGGCTTCTCTTTGGGAAAGCAGACATTCACGTGGAATGTTCAAATTCTCTACTTTCTTTGTGCTTTGTATTTTTACTTGGTAAGAGCTCTCTTTCTGTCAATGGCTAAGATCGATACAGTGATATAGACTTTTTATCTTCCTTTCTCTCTTCCCCATGTTTCTCCTCAGATTTCTTTGTTAGGCTGCAGAGAGCCTGAAATACAACATGGGGTGATGAATTAAAAACAGCAACTTTGAAATAAGACTTGTTGCTAATTGTGTAATCTTGGAGATGCTACTAAATCTCATTGAGTCTCAGTACTTTATTGTAAAATTGGGAAAAAAATACCTACCTCACCAGGTGAATTTGAGAATTAAAATTGATAATACATGGAAAGTTTATAACAAAAACCCGGAAATCTACTGAGCACTTAATGGCTGTTATTATTTACCAATGTTTGAGAGAAAGACAAACATTTCACAGAATTTATTCAAACAAATGATTGTTTAATTGCAAGACAATAACACTAGATGTTGTGTTCTGATATATAATCTTTTAATCAGAAACCAAGATTTCAAAACTGGTTCATGATGACTGAAAAGCTCACTGATCTTTCACACAATAAAAAGCATAAACAGTAATTGGTGTATTTAAGGATGTTTGGTTTTGGTGCAGATTTTTGTCTTAAAATAGCTTAAAATAGGGCAGACAAGTTGTTTTTAACATGAGCTGATATTTACTTAAAATCTTAAATTTGCTTTGTCGTCACTTTGTCCAGGATATAAAATTCTCTTAAAAGACATTTCTTCATTGTCCCTAGCTGAGTTATCTTAAACAGAATGAATGGAACCTGCCCATTCTCCTTTATCTCCAGATAATCTTTTAAATACCATGCACCATAATTGAGTCCAGGTAGAGGCATCATTGAGATAAACCTAGAAAAGGATTAGGATGAATGACAACTTGCTTGCCAAAGTCTCAATCCCCAGAAAGGAATGAAAAACTAGAGGAATCTAGTTGTTGTGAATACCAAAAAACAAAAAAAGAAAGCAAAAATAGGGAGGGGGATGCTAAACCCACGTTATTTATATTTCAGTGACTGAAATCTGTCTTCCTTTCATACCTTTAATATCCCCGTACTCCTGGGATCAACCATGTAGAACCAGAACCGAACAATACACAGGCCAAGGCTTGCTGGGAAGTACTCAGAAGTAGTGATTCGGGCAGTATTTCCTTCTTTGGGA
Organism: Tolypeutes matacus; assembly: GCA_026826555.1. Classification (NCBI taxonomy): domain Eukaryota; kingdom Metazoa; phylum Chordata; class Mammalia; order Cingulata; family Chlamyphoridae; genus Tolypeutes; species Tolypeutes matacus. Next base: position 3,386,675 of record JAKSZT010000049.1, on the reverse strand, counting down.
CCCGATGAGTTGACATACAGGAAGTGCCGCCCACTGCCTTGAAAGAGATAAATATAAAATCTTTATTGTAATGACATATTTTACAGCATAAGACAGAAGGTGTTTAAACCAAGTACAAACTTCATTTGCTTCCCAAACACACCCAGAGACACACACACAGAATTAAACACAACTCATTTCTTTTTTGTGAGTCCCATCAACAAAATTAAATTCTCTTTAACCAAAAAGAAAAGGGGGGGGGTGTCTCATGATGATCACGTGATTCACGACATTCACTGGGGACTGTGACTCGTGAATAAAGCGGCCAAATGTTGATGGGACCACTGCATTTCTTTCTCCCAATTTGTTCAATTCTGTCTGTTAGTTTCAAGTAAATAAATAAAATATTTCGTATGCTGTGCGTTAGCAGGTGTCCGTGGGTCATGGAGATTGGTTAATACCCCTTCACTTGCTCTGACCACGGGAGGAGTGAGGGGCAGACAGAGATGTGACTCTGAAAGTCACTTCAGTGTTTTCTCTGAGAGACAGATAACTCCTGCTCTCCTTAATCACGTTAACACCTAAAAGAGCTCCCCATTGGAACCCAGCTGTGGACATCGTCGCCGAAATTCCTCAAGGATACGATTCCCTTCAAATGAATTCTTTGTGGCTTTTCCTGGTGGAGAATATAATGAATATACATTTAAAAAAAACTGCCCTAGGTAACATACATTATTTGCAGTTCTAAATCAAAGCTATTAAAATAGGTTCTAAGTAAAAGCACCATGTCTTTCGGTGGCTTCTTAGTATTGTCGCCCAGTTTTTTCCAAGCAGGAATAGCGAGTCAGTAGTGACAGCAGGTTGGACTGAGGGTCCTCGCAAAAGGCCTGCTCCTAAGCTCAGCCGGAGCCCCCGCGCGTGTCTGCGGGCGTGAGTGGGCTTGGACCAGGGTGAGCGGCCAGCTGGGGTGCGGGAGCCAGCACCCGGCGCTGCAGGCTTTGGGGAGGAAGCACGGCCTGGCGACCTTGATTTGGCACTTCGGTCCCTCGAAGCTGCGAGGTAGCTGATAAGTGCTTGTCGCTTAAGCCAGCCCGTGTGAGACAGTAGCCGCAGCAGCTCGGGAACCACGGCCGGCAGCACACGGGCGGGCCCGCCTGGCCCTGCTCCCCGGCACTGGGGTCTTCAGGGCAAGCAGGGCCTGCGTGGGGGCAGTCCCCGCACAGGGCCAGGGGCTCCCGCCAGGCACGCGCGGAGGCGGCGTCCCACGGCCCCACGGCCCGGCTCTCTGCCTTGCCACATCTCTGAGGGGCAGCGTTTCAGCCAATACTGATTTAACCTGGCCCGAGGGCCAGCGGCCTGTGGGGGGACAGAGGACAAGTCCACCCTCGCTGTCCTTGGAGCTTATGTGTTAGCAGGCGTTGGGTTAAGAAAATGAACACTGTCTTAATTCAGCTAGGGAGACGTTTTTTAAGTTTCCTTTCATTTTTTTCCAAAGAGTTCGCTTGCTTTCTTATTTGGAAAGCAAAGACACACACGTGGCATGCGTACCCAGGACAGACCCTTAGACTCCACCCACCAGACCTCCTGGGAATTGTGTCGTATTCATTAAAAACACATTTCCCTTAAACCCGCGCTATTTTTGAAGAAGAGCAACTAGGTTTTCCTTTAACTTGTTGTCTTAAGGCTCTCCAATGCATTTAGACTGCAATTCTTTTCATGCAAACTTTAAAACATTGTCCTGAATAACAAAGATATAGTTTAACCCAATGAACTACAACAATAATTTTCCTTATATATGTAATGCTTAATTGAAACTACGGAATCTATTCATCCTATGTTTAATGCGAAGAAACAGCCTTGAACAAGTTCCAAATTAGGTAGTATAAATATTCAGTATGTTTGTATAAAACTATTTCATATTTCATAGCTTAGCTCTTCAAGAGCAGAACACACATATTGAGAAATAATATACTTCTATCACAAAAGCAGATCATATTAATTCAGATTTAAATATATGTTTTCCATGCTTTAATGCTAAGATGGTGACAAAAATCAAATATTCAGAACAGTAGGAAAAAAGTTGCAATTGTTTTCATTGCTACAAATTTGATCAACTTCCCTAAGTTAGGGATTCTGATTCAAAACCTTGTTAAATCAGGCAATTTATTCTTCTACCTGTATGAATACTTTAAAAATCCACTAATTCAGACATTTCTTTAGAAAAAAGCCAGTTTTAAGTTTGTGAAGCATCTTGAGTGAGGTCTCTTATGGAGGCTCCAAACTCGCCCCGTCACGGCATTCTTGGAGTCTCGGCAATTCTTTTTCACACACCCCAGTTTGAAACAAACATCTGAGTTTTCACCACTAAGTGCTTAACTCCAAACAACTCAATACGTATTTATATTCTAACGGTGTCCTAGGGATTTGAAAACCAATACATACAATTTGAAAAAAAATAACATTTTTATTTCATTCTAAAATAACTACAATTACTTTCTAACAGAGGGCGTGCTGCAGGGCACTGCACAAATTCTCCAACCTTAAATCAGATTAGATATTATTGCTCTCATTTCATATTCCACGTTTATTTTCCCCAGTACTTAATTTTATCAGAGCAACTACTGAAAACCAGTGTAGCAAAGATAAAACACAGTTGAAAGACATGTAGCACGACCTAAGGTTTGCATTTTGGTGTCTTCACTTGCCAGAGCCAAACCAAACAACTGGACACCACAGCCTAGCCAAGCTGACCCGTGAAGTTCAGAGTCACCAGCTACATCATGAAATGCATATATTTAATTAGTGGGGATGGTAATCCACCATTTCATTGCAGCGTATGTATTTCTGTGCAAGACAAAAACTGTCGTGTTAAGCTCAAGATCACAGCTAGAAATCAGTTATTAGTTAGGGGATTCTGGGCTGAGTTTGTAAAGTATACTCCCCTTGGAATCTTATAATCTGCATATTCAATGTTGGTTTTACAATTTCCTACATTCAAATACAAAAATCAGGAAGCCAATTCCTGACTGAAGTGTTTATGCATGCAAATGGGAAATTGTATCCCTTTCAAAACTGAGGAACTCAAACTTACGCCACACAATTGAGAGGCCGCCATTGCACATGCAGTCTTTGGAGAGGGAATTCTGTAGCTCTGGCACGTCTGGTTTGACTTTGCAAGGGGAACAGATTTGTTGCAGTGCCATATTTTTTTTTCTTTAGGATCATAAAGGTGAAAAGTTGCTTAGCCCCTTGAAGTTATTAATAGAAATATATGAATTATCCAGGAACTATTTCCTGTATCACAAGTTATAAAACATTATATTGAATTATACTTTCAGAAAAAGATTCATTTTTACCTGGCAAGCTCAGCCTAGCCCCACTTTCAAGCCGTTATCAACTTTCAGTTGTTGCATTGAGACCTATCTATGTACATAAATAAAATATAAATATATTTATATTTAAATATCTGGCAAAAACCTTGTGGGAAGGTCAACCTAACCTCTTACACAGAATTCAGAATGTGTTAAAAGCAAATAATAAAGCTGGAAAGTCTTGATTGCCACAGCATGTGTAGCATTCAATGTTAGATTGCCATTAAACCAGTTCTCTTTGTTATATGTGGCTCTGTGGAATATCAATGACATTCATGGGGCAAGTTTTCATAGAAGTGGGCTTTATTTAAAGTTGTTTTGGGACTATTTACAGTTCCCTATTGGCCATTTTAAAAGCTACCTAACTAATACTTTAGGTAAGAATGCATTCAATGAAGTTTGTAATGTCTATCACAATTTAAGTACTCTGAGGTACAGTCCTCTTGGGTAGAGTACTCTCAGGTACTATAATCTCAGGTATAGTACTCTCAGGCACAGTCCTCTCAGATAGAGTAATCTCAGGTACTATAATCTCAGGTATAGTACTCTCAGGCACAGTCCTCTCGGATAGAGTAATCTCAGGTACTATAATCTCAGGTATAGTACTCTCAGGTGCAGTCCTCTCGGGTAGAGTAATCTCAGGTACTATAATCTCAGGTATAGTACTCTCAGGTACAGTCCTCTCGGGTAGAGTACTCTCAGGTACTATAATCTCAGGTATAGTACTCTCAGGTGCAGTCCTCTCGGATAGAGTACTCTCAGGTACTATAATCTCAGGTAGAGTACTCTCAGGTACAGCCCTCTCGGGTAGAGTACTCTCAGGTACTATAATCTCAGGTAGAGTACTCTCAGGTAGAGTCCTCTTGGGTAGAGTATGCTCAGGTACTATAATCTCAGGTAGAGTCCTCTCAGGTACAGCCCTCTCGGGTAGAGTAATCTCAGGTACTATAATCTCAGGTAGAGTATTCTCAGGTGCAGTCCTCTCGGGTAGAGTACTCTCAGGTACTATAATCTCAGGTAGAGTACTCTCAGGTAGAGTCCTCTTGGGTAGAGTACTCTCAGGTACTGTAATCTCAGGTACAGTCTTCTCAGGTAGAGTATGCTCAGGTACTATAATCTCAGGTAGAGTCCTCTCAGGTACAGCCCTCTCAGATACCCTTGACATTAGAGTGAAATGTATTTGGTACATCCCGAAACCCTCATGGTGCTTTGTGGATGTCCATCTCATGATGGCGTCAGAAAGAGTGAAGATTCTAATTTGCCCTTTACATGTGATTAGCTACAATCTTCAGTGTTTGACAAGGTTTCTTTCACTGAATTATTGTGCTAATAGATAATAAATTTGACATTTCCTTTTTAAAAGGATAGCTAATCCTTTAAAAAGAAAGCTATATTTGTACAACTCCAGAAGCCACGGAGGAATCTTACTCCCTGCATGAGGGTCGAATCATAAAAGACAATTTCCCATTTCAAGTCATCTGAATTCACTCCCTGCTTTAAATTGTAGGCAATTTTAGTCTTTTATTTTCCTGCTCATAAAATAAAGCTGTCTAATGGTTTTTTTAAATGCCATACAATATGCCTTTCTTCCAAACAGCAAATGTACCTTCTGTGGAGTCTGCTTACTTAGCTTGGCTCTAAACCCTCTATAATTTCTGCCTGTCCCTCACTCCAAAATAGAAGGGTTAGAATGACTATCAGTTGAAATGCCCTCAATCTCTTTTTACTTTCAGTTTTTCTCCAGATTTCCAAGGTGCTGGCTATGTACGGCTGCCATTTTTAAAGGCCATGGAAAGCAAACATGCTCAGAGAGGACAAAAGTTTCTTCAGGGTTGTCAAAACGGCAACCACACAAACAGCACCTCTGAAGTAAAACAAAATTTTTTCCTGTTATTTAATAGGAATGCCGTTAGGTGGCTTCTATTTGCTTTTTTGAAGGCCTGTACAATATACAGATTTAGTATTTTTAAATTTCTACCTTTCCTAACATTTTATTCCTTAGGCATCACTCTCCTTTGAGAATAAGTCTTACCTATTTAAGGAAAAAAACCCACACTTTTCTACGAATATCCCATTTTAATACTAACTGTTATCTGATTTTATTCTGGAATTTGCCCCCTATGTATGCACTGATCTGGTAGAAATGTGAAGCTTCTAGTTGTGACATGCCAACTCAAAATAGATTCATCTTACTTTGAAAGCTGCTGATTTCCTCAGCAGCAAGGATATCTTGATCAGGAGAAGATGACATACAAATGAAGTTGGTTGGCACTTTCTATACGTTTAGGTAGAGACCAGGGATTCTGAAACTCTTGATCCTCATACTCAAAGCATCCTGAAGAATCTCTTTATGTGTCGTTTTCTTACCAAGATGCTTTCAGAAACATACATTAACTTAATAACATTTGTGCAGTTAGATTACCTTTGCATATTAAAAGGGAAACCTGTCTCCTAGTTATGTAAGAAGGAAGAACGAATAAGGTATAAACTCTCTTCTTCAGGGAAATGTTAAACGTTAAACGTTAACTCTTATAAAAGAGCTTGGACTTCATTTCAATTTCAGACCCACTTTACCCAAAAGAGTATGCGAAGTATATGGGAACAGAAGAATTTCTAATTTTGTTGAAAGAGAAAATTTATTGTCAGACTCTCTGAATTAATACGTGATGAACAGCAAATGTGGGTAGGGTTGCCCCATGGCTAAGCCTTCAAATCCTGACTCTACTACGTAGTAGGTGCTGGACTTGGGCAACCTATTTATAGTTCCTAGGACTCAGACGCAATGAGAGATAATAATAGTAGGTAATTCATCCTCGTGGGGTTGTCGTAAAGATTAAATGTCACCACACACGTAAAGTGCTTAGAACATAGCTGAAAATTAGTACTACTCTCCTGGGAAATTTACAGAATAGCTGTAGAGGTGATTTTAGCAGTGGAAATAAGGCAATTAGTCACGAGTTACTGATGGAAGAACTACTTTATGTAAGGCACTGTGTGAGAGAGATGGACAAGATAACTGGGCTCAAATTCAAATTATAATACATATAAACTTTGTGAAGTTGGGCAAATCACTAACCCTCCCCCCTGCATTGCATATCCTTCATCTACAAAATGGGGATATTAATAATATCTCTGTATTTATTATGAGCATATAAGACCAAATACTGACATAAATGGTAAATGCTGTGAAGCTCAGCAGAGAGGGGATGGGTTTATGTTGGTGAATGAGAAAAGGGTCATTGAATGTGGTGTTATTATATCAGGACATGAACAAATACGGGATGTTTCCATGGTGGCGCTGATGTCAAATGAGTTAACAAATGGTATGGCTGAAAGTTGAACTTTAGAACACTCAAGCACCTTTGAGGAAGGAGACAGCTTGTAGTAGAACAAAATAAGAACAGAAATTGGAAGCACAGTTTGGAGAAAAACAGAAGAAGCCAAAGGCCAACCAAAAAGTCAATTAAGGGCTGCTGATGATTTGGAAGCGCAAGAGTCACCGGGAAGGGTAGACTCTTCAGCGTGTTTTTAGGGCACTGATCCTGCCTCCGTCTGAAGAGTCCTGACTCAGGGACCTATTTGAATCGGTAGATGAGCTGCCATGATGTTTGCAATAGCCCAGGAGTGAATTAGGATGACAGAAGTGGAGATGCAAAGGAAGGAAGACATAGGATAAGTTGCAAGTGAAGAAATAATAGAATTTGAGATTGAAGGAGCATTAAAGAATTGACGAGGTTGTGGCAACTGGTGTCAAATATTAGAGGTGTTACGGCCAGGAGGAGGAGATTCATTCTGAGAGGAAAAGGAGTTTGAGTGTGGATTTGTAACTGGAACTGTGGGGCTACAACTTGGACACAAGGACATGTGGGAATTAGGAACTGTTATGTACTAAGGAGAATAAAACCTGAACAAGAAAAGTGTAGAAAGAAATGTAAAAATGGTCAAACCAGAGTATTGGGCAAGCCATTTGGTTTATAAGAAGAGGAAGAAAAGGCATCAAAGGTTGAAATAACCTCAGGGCAAAAATCCCAACCCACTACAAGAAAACCACACAGGGAGCCTTGAAGTTGATGAGGCACGTCAAATGCAGCCTACTGGGAAGAAGGAGGTCATATGAGAGCCTGGAAGTCCTCAAAGAGAGCTCCAGTTCAAGCTCCATGAGGGTAAGGGCTGTGCTATGCAAGCAATCATCTCCCCAGGGTCTGGGCCAATGGCCAAGAGTGGGTGATCAACGATGATTGGTTGAAGGAATTACATTTTTACAGAGGACAAATTGTTGTGAACTGAAGAAGATGAGTGCAGGGAGGAAGAGGATGCAAACAAGGTGTGGGGAATGGCGATTTGCAAGAAAAGAAATGGCAATAATTATAAGAGCAGCTAGGTTAGGGTTGGATAATTCTTTATTTATTTATTTTTTAAATTAAGGAGAGAATGGTCCATGCTTGAGGGCTAAAGTCTGGTGCGGGGATAGAGAGGGAGTTTAAGGACACTTAGAAAGGAGAGTCTATATAAGGAAACAAGGTTTTGGAAGATAGAAAGGGAAGGTTTAGTGGTCTGTTAGTTTACTGAGAAATAAAGCCTGTAAATTAGTATGTGTTTAGTGAACTTCTCTTAGAGAAGTGATGATGTCTGCATGCATGTAAAATGATGAAAGATTTCCAGGTTAATTATACAAGGTTTAATCTTACCCACGAGAATTCTAAAAGAATTTGGTCATTCACATGCTTTTTAATGAACAAACGTAAAAACGTAAAAATGTATATTTTTGGGCTAAAAATAGAAAAAATTATCATCTGGGTCCTATCAGAAACAGTTATTGAGTATTCCAGGAAATATTTTAAATGAAAACAGACAAACCAAGAGAAAGGAGAGAAAAACAGGAATTCAGATTGTTTTCCTCCCCACTGGCATAAGAATTTGGTAGAAACTGCTTGGGGCGTCTATTCAATGACTGATGTGGATGATTGGAAGGCTTCCATGCTTTGAGACCAGCGGTGCTTTCTGGCAGAAGAGTGGAATTCTCTTTTTGGATGCTCATGCCAGTGTCTGGAAAAGCATGGCTGTGACCGACGTGCAAGGCGTGCTCTTCTTCTCTGAACACACCAAGGTCAGGCCGACCTTCCGTCTCAGAGAAAAGCAGGGCAACAAGATTGGCACCTCTGAGCGTTCGCTATGGTTTCTTGGACAGAAACCTTTTAATTCCAATTCTGGTGAACAAGCAAATGGCATCATTCATTGCCTTTTGGTGGTGGTGGTGGTGGGGAAACCAACTCTGCAGAAACCAAAGCCTCAGAACCTACGAGGTTCGTGGTTTACTTTATTGGGATTGTTGAATGTTGACACGGAATATTTGTATTTCTAAAAAGTAACAAGAGAATAGGGAAAAATAGAAATGGTGTTGCAGCAAAATAGCCACTTAACTAAATAGAAAGTGGAGAAAACCACTTGTTTGCTTTGAGCCATTTAATATAGATAAAATGAAAGTTTTTTGAGATAGCAAAACTGATATCAATACCAACATTTTTCTTTTTTAGAAAAGAAATGGGGGGCGGATGTGGCTTGAATGGCTGGGCGTCCGTCTCCCTTATGGAGGAACCTGGGTTCGATCCCTGGGACCTCCTGGTAAAATAAAGAAAAATATGGAAGGCGCGCAGGCCACCAGGCCCCGTGAGCGGGCACGCTGCCAGGCCCTGTGTGTGGGTGCACCATCAGGCCCCACACACAGGCGTGCCAGGCCCCGCGAGCCACACAGCACGATGATGACGTAACAGGAGAGTGACACAAGGGAGAGCCAAGACGAGACGCGCCGAAAAACCACAAACTGAGGTGGCACGGGCGGCAGGATGCCTCTCTCTCACATCGGAGGTTCCCAGGATCGAATCGCAGTGAAGACAGGAGAGGGAGGATGAGAAGAGAGGGCAGGAAACAGACACAGAGAATTGCCCAGTGAACAGACACAGAAACAGCAAAAACGAGGGGGGGGGTTAAAATGGATGGAAGTAAATAAATAAATAAATAAATAAATAATCTTTAAAAGGAAAATGATTGCTTACGGATCATTTGCATGGTCACCGCTTGTAGACATCACAGGAAGCTCTGAGAGCCGTGCTGGGCAGCGCGGCAAAGATGGTTCTGCATGTTGGCTGTGCTCCAGACGCCGGAGAGGCCGCGACTCACCCTCTCTGGGCCTCGAGACGCCCTCTGTGAATGCTCCAGTGGCTGAGGGAACGAGCCGGGAATGCCCGCGGAGCTCCAAGAACGCGGCGACTGGCTCTCAGAGAACAGTGGCCGCACTGAGTCACCGCGGCTTTTGGCACCAGGATGTTTTCAATTAGAGTAACAATGGATTATTAATACTTGTATGTTATTCCTTAAGAAAAACAAACTCTTCATCTGTCCTGAATGAAAGGAGGCCACCAGTAGTCCTTCATTCCGAACCACCTAAAATATTTAGTTAATCGTTGCATTTTCATACTATTTTTAAAATATCAGGGCTGAAGTAATGTTGAGCATTAATATTTATCAAAAGATAACGAGAAGACAGAAAAACATTAGCTATGCTCTTCACTATTACTCATTTTATATTAATTTTCTCAGTCATTCTCTCCTGAAGAAAGTGCTATAACAGAAGAGAGCCAAGGGGAAAGAAAAAGGAAGCACAGATAGCAGAGTATGAGAACACAACAATAATATTCATAATGTACACAAATGCCATCATGCTAAACTTCACTGTGCTGAAGGGAAAAGCTGACAATGAAAGAAAATTAGAATAACCTTTATAAATATTTTGTAATTCTCCTGTGTCAACAGGATCTTTGTAGGGCAAGTCGAGGACATAATCAGCCTTGAAAATGAAGTGGACCAGAGAAAGCTTCACAATAATCGGAGACGGATTCATAGGTGGTGACAAAGTGTGATCCCACATGACCTCAGTCCGCTATGGAGGTGACGCTGTGGGTTCCACTGATCCAAAACCCCCAAAGCAAAGCCTTCACGGCGGGTCCTGGTGGAGGCGCAGAACAGGCTGAGGCTTCCGTGCTGCTCGTAGCTAAGAGTCACGATGTGGCGGCTGCCAGAAAAGGTCAACCCACATTTGTAGTCAGGCCAAGTCCCTCCTACTCAAGAAGATTCAGAGCAGGATCGTCTACTAGTTAAACAAAACTAAGCGCCATTCTGCCACTAAGGATTATAGCGCGGTAGTTTCGTACAAAACGTTAGGACATTATCTGAGAATGAAGACCCTTTAAGAGTTTATACAAAATATATTACTATAGAGCTGGAATTGATGAGACCCACGAGACATGGTCATCATAGATATGTTATCACAGAGTCGTAAATATTGTCTAAAGGTCAGAGAAACTGTAATTTCATGAAAACAATAAAATATTAAGCTTGACTACATTGTAGAAAAAGAAAAACATATATAAGAGAAGTTAAATTATGAAAATGACAAATAATGTTGGTTTTTCCCTTTCAAAACTATGGAACAAAGAACTATCGTATTTGGGCAATAATTCAGAAAGTAGAATTTCTAGACATAGAAATTGCTGATATCATAAGAAGACTGCCATGTTAATGCTTAATTAGACCATATTTTGTTAATGGACCTAATATAACATGACGAAGATAATATATCAGATTAAGTTAAATTTTTAAAAGAATACCATTTAGCTTTTTATATGTTTGTTATTTTTCCCCAAAGTACTTTCACTTAAAAGAAGATTGTCAGTTAAATAATCTTTGCAGTTCCTGGCTGCAAGTGTGTGAATTTTTTTTGGTCATCTGTTGTCCAACTTTATTCACACAGACGGGGTCTTTGAGCTGGGGGGGCAGGGCTCGAGGGTCAGCAGGCTGCAGGGGATCCCCGGGCTCCCCCAGCCCTACCTCCTCAGGGAGGGGCGGCAGCTCACAGAGATATTGCCATCCTGGACATCATCTGGGATGTATAACTTCCAGCCTTTGGTTCGTCCATTCCAGGGTTTTATTTCTCTGATGGATAAGAAAGCCTTCCCTGTGTACGCAGTGGAGTATAGTACAGGACCATCCGACAGAAATAGTACGTGAGTCACGTGTGCAGTTTTAGAAAGTTTTGTAGCCACATTTAGGAAAGCAAAGAAAAATAGGTGAAATCAATTTTAGTCATGTATTATATTTAACTCATTCTATCCAAAACAGTATCATTTCAGCATATGCTCAATATGTAAATTGGCTTTAAAAAATTTTAGGGTCATTTCTATTTTTACTCTCTGTGATTTAAAAGCCAATAGCGATATGATGAATATGTTTCTGTCTTACTAGACAAATTATCGAGATACTTTTACCTTCTTTTTCTGTCTTTACCACATCTTCAAAGTCGAGTGTGCACTTTACACTGACCGCACGTCTTGGCTCAGACTCGCCACCCCACGGGGCTCAGCGGGGGCTGGCTGGTGGCCACCATGTTGGACGACGCGGGCGACAGAGGGAAGTCTGAAGGTTGGCTCGGTCTCCCTGCTCAGTCACCTATGCTTCTCATCAAGTGTTTCGTTTGTTTTTCCTCTCTAGAAATTGAGTTTCTTTCACATCACAATGATTTAAAAGATTAGATGGCATAACATATGCAAAGCTCCTTTTACCCTTTGCGACTCTTAGGAACACCTGACAGGTGTTAGTTCTGTTCCCCTAAATCCCTCAGGAATTTCACTTTATTTTGCTTAGAAATTCCCATTATTTGGTTTGAATGGTTAAGAAGAGTCATCCACAACACTTTGTAAAACTGCAAATAGTAACGCAGGCACCTTCATTTTGTGGTCACACCTGAAAATTTCTTTAATAAACCCGCCCCACTCCCAACTCTTCCTCCCAACTCACTCCCTTCTTATCGACCCTTCTGTTATTGCGTCCCTTTTCCCTTTTTCCCATAGCCCTTGCCAATCCCAACACGCTAGACACAGGCTAGGTCTTCCTTTGCTTGACAGTGACCTTCCATCTCCTCTGCTGCGAGGTCGGCCGTAGGAGGAGAGGGTCACTGTCTCATCTCTCCACGCGTATTCCAAGCACCAAGGACAGGGACTGGCAAAGATGGGCTGCAACTGACATGCACTGAATAAACGACTGGACCGCCATTCTCATGCCAGCACGTATCATTCCATGTGTCACTTGCCTGAGGAAGCTCTCCTGTTTATTCACATACGTTTTTTGCTCATTTGTTTTGTTTTTGTTTTCTTTTTCTTACCATTTTATTTGGAAAGACACTCAAACTTACAGGACAGTTATAAAAATAATACAAGTCCCAAGAAAGAATTCCATCATACCCCTATCCCCTCCCCACATCCCCAGATCCACCAATTCTAACATTTTGCCGCATTTGCCATATCATTCTATCTATCCATCTATCAATCTATCTGTCCCTCTATCTTTCAATACATCTATCTGATGGTATCTAACAGGGGAGGAGGAAAGGCTCAGAAGGACAGTCCTGGGACATATGTAAAAATTGGAACATAGACTGTAAGCTTTATATCAATGTTAAATTTCTTGAACTTGCTAACTTAAGGTGGTTACATAAGTGATAGTAAATGTATATGGCAGTATTAAGTGTTCAGACAGGATGATGTGTACAACTGACACTCAAGTGCTCAGGAAATATGTCGATAGATAAATAGGTGGATGGATGGGCACATACGTTTTTAAAGCGATGACTGAAGCATTCCATAAATCATAGCTGTTTCTCTTTCAGATTCTCTTGGGCTTTATTGTCATTTTTGGTATGTTATTAATTAACTCCCCTTGGAATATCCATATAACCGCCAATCATAAACAGAAATCTGTTCTGAACTGGCATCATATAAATTCCAGTGTTTTCTTTAAGGATCAGAAAAATCAACAGAAGAATAACTCCCTGTGTATTTCTATATCATCTTCTCTGATACATCCCAGCATCATTTGAAATCCAAATGAAGGGATTATTTTTTGATGATGATGATGATGATGTCTTCACTTCCACAGTGTGCAACTCTCTGTATATTTTCTGAATATCCAGTTCTTATTCCATGCTGGCTTTTATATTGTTAGGGTTTTCTCACTTGATTTAGATCACATTCATACTTCGTAGGAAACCTTCTTTAAATGTTTTTATTTTGGAAAAAGTAAAATATATTCTAAACTACAGAAAATAGTATAATGAACTTCCATGTACCCCAAACTCAAATTCAGTTATTTCCAACCCACAGTCAGCCTTGTTTCCTCCATACGCACACCTACCTCCTCAATACCACTGATTATTTGAAAATAATCATGGATATCAAATCATATCACCTATAAGTACTTGGTATGTATTTCTACAAGACAAAGACTCCTTTTCTCACTTAATACCACACTTTAAAATAACTGGATTTCCTTATTAGAATTAGGTATCTAGTTAGTGTATACATTTTCCATTTTTTTCATAAATGTACTCATGTTTTAAAGTAATTTTGCTTGAATCCGGATTCAAATCAGTAACGCTATGTTGGTTTGATGTTCAAAGCCAATCAATGAAATTAATTCCCATATAGATAAACTATAGAATAACCATATAATCATCTCAATAGATGTAGAAAATGCATTTTTAAAAAATTCAACATTCATTTATGATAAAAACTCTCACCAAGCTAAGAGTAAAAGGGAAATTCCTCAATCCCCCCTGAGTCATATTTCCTTTATTTGTTAGGTTTCCTGGCTGTCTTTTAATCTACGGGCTGCCACCTTTCTAACTTCTGTGGAGTTTATTTGTTGAAGAAGCATTATCCTGGTTCCTGTAGAATCCCCAAATCTAACGTTGTTATCAGTTTCCGTCTTCCCTTGCATTTTCCTGTGAACTAAAACCTTAATGAAATTCTGATTTATGCGTGTTTTGGGGAAGGGTATTTTATTGGTGTCAAGGCACTTCACCGCATCAGCAAGTAGTATCTAGTTACTCCTTTTGGCGGCATTAAAATTGATCAGCGGATTTATGTATTCCCAGTCTGATCAACAAGTTATCAGGCAGATCTAACATAAATGGTTTTAGCCATCCTTGATGACAATTATCTATAATATTAGTTTATTAGGAAAAAACTAAATATTATTAGTGATATTATTCTCATTTTAATATTCCTTCCTTATAAATTATCTGGAATTCTCTGGAATTCCTCATCAAACATTTGGTTACCTTGAGGTAAGGGAAGACAGAATAAATGCTTGATTTTAAAAACATTGTTATTGAGATATAATTAACATTCCATAAAAGTTCAGCTGTTTAAAGTGTGCAATTCCATGTCTTTTAACATAGTTGTGTAAGCTTAACTAATCTAACTTTTAGAAGTTTTAAAGTCACTTCCCATCCTCCATTTACCCCTCAACCATCCCACAGCCTAGATGAGCTCTCCTCTACTTTCTGCTGCTATCGATCGGCCTGTTCCTCACATTTCAAATAAATGGCATGACTGGTACCCGGGCTGTTTTGTGTGTGGCTGGCTTCTTTCATCAATAAGAATGTTTTCGAGGCTCATCAATGTTGTAGCATCAGTACTTTATTCCTTTTTGTTGCTAAATAATGTCCCGCTGTGTATATAAACCACATTTTGTTTATCCATCCGTTTATGGACATCTGGCTTGTCTCTGCTCTTTTGTTATTATGAATTATAGTGGTATGAGTATTTGTGCACAAGTTGTGTGGACATTTTTTTTTTCCCTTTTGGGTATGTGGAATTACTATTTAACATGGTGAGTAACTGCCAAACAGTTTTCGAAAGTGGTTACTGCACTTTACATTCACACCAGCAATATATGAGGGCTCCAGTTTCTCTACATCCTGGTCAATATTTTTATTGTCTGTCTTCTGGACTACAGTAATTCTGGTGGGTGTGAAGTAGTAGTTCATTGTGGTTTTCATTTACATTTCCCTAACGACTAAGGATATTGGCCATCTTTTTTTTGGCCATTTGTATATAACCTTCAAGAAATATCTATTTGAATAATTTTCCAATTTTTAAAAATTGAGTTACTTGACTTTTTGTTACTGAGCTGAAATAATTATTTTCTGGAAGCAAGTTCTTTATCAGGTCTATGGTTTGGAAATATTTTCTCCCATTTTTTTGTATGGTATCCTTCAATGCACAAAAGTTTTCAATTATGATTACGTTCATTTTATCTAGTTTTTCTCTTGTCACGTGTGTTTTTAATGTACTATTTAAGAAGCCATTGCTCAACTCATGGTAGTGAAGATTAACTCCTATATTTTTCCTAATACTTTTATACTTTTAGCTGTTCCATTTATGTCTAAGACCTGCTTTGAGTTACTTTTTGTAAATGATGTGAGGTAGGGGGTCCAAGTTCATTCTTTTTCCTTTGGCTATCTACTTGTCCCACCTCCATTCATTAAAAAGGCTATTATTTCTACCTTCAACGGTCTTGGCACCCTTAATGAAAGTCAGTTGGCCATGGGCACATGTGGGTTTATTTCTGGGCTCTTAATTCTATTCCATTGACCTATCTGTTTTTTGTTGTGCCAACCGCACACTGTCTGGATTATCGTAGCTTTTGGTAAATTGTGAAATTGAGAACTATGAATTCTCCAACTTTGTTCTTTTCCAAAATCGTCCTCTGTGGATGCCTTGCATTCCCATATGAAGTTTAGGATTAGTTTGACATTTTCTTCAAGAATTGCAGCTGTCATTTTGATAGGTAATATGTTAAATCTGAGATCAACTTGGGAAATACTGTCACCTTAATATTATTAGATCTACTATTCATGAACTCGAGACAGTGTTTCATTTATTTAAGTCTTCTTCAATTTCTTTCAACAATGTTTCAAAACACTTGTTTTTCTCTTTATTTACCAGTGTTTTAGTTTTCCAAATGGCTAACAATGCAAAATATCAGAAATCTGTTGGCTTTTATAATGGGGATTTATTTGGGGAAAAAGCTGATGGTTCCAAGGCCTTGAAATGTCCAAACTGAGGCATCAGCACAGATGGTTTCTCTCCAAAGTCAGCTCCTGTTGATCTTGTTGTCTGGCCACGTGGTGAAGCAAGACGGCCGCTGATCTCTGCCGAGGTCTCAGCCTTCACCTCCAGAATCTACCATTTGTTAGAGCTGAGCTGTGCAAAATCAGGCAGAGGGCTTTTCTCTTAGGGCTTCTCTCCTTGCAACTCAGCTGTGGGCAAAACTGTAGTCTTTTCTTTCATATGGCAGAATCAAACATGGCGGTTCCCTTTCTCCTATGTCTGAGTGAGTCTCCCTCTGTGTTTCTGTTTTTATCAGAACCCAGCAAGGGGGCAGAGACTCAACCTGAGTCACGCCTCACAGAGGTAGACCAAACAAAATCCCTAAAGCAATCCTGTCAAGTAATCTAATCAAAGGACCCTCAAGTGAATTTAATGCAATCAAAGGGTATCATATCTAGAGGAACAGATTAGTTTACAAACATGATCTTTCTCTTTTGGGGATTCATAAAATAATTTCAAACTGCCACAGCAGTTTCCACAAAAAATAAATTTTATTTCCCAGCATCCTCCAAAAATGACCAATATTTTTCAGTGTCATTTTGAACCTATGGATTTTAAATGAGACTGGTTAGAAAACAAAACAAAGCAAAGCAAAGCAAAACAAAACAAAACAAAACAAAACTAGTGGAGTAGTACACAGAAAGACAGGATTCTGAAGGCTCATCTTTCTACTAACTTGTGTGTTCATCTATTTCCATAAGTTTGGGTATGCTTGTCAAAAAAAATCAGCTCTATTAAGGTTCTTCAAATCATGGTGCACATAAAATGTCTATCCTTGCCTAGCTGCTGGGGTAAATGACGGACGTGGCTTGAGGCAGGCTGCTCTCTTGTGAACCAGTCTTTCTGTTGTGTCTGATTGCAGGGTACCTTCTTGCATCCTAAGTCCAGAAGTTGGCTGAGGTGGGAGTGACAAGGCTGGTTCTCGAACAAGCACAAGACATGGTTTTCTAAAGAGCAATGAGAAAAGACAACAAATGTCCAGTGCACTGGGTCACCCTATTCCTCCCTGGATAACTATTCTCTTTTCACCTGCATATCTTTTTCTTTGGTGACACTGGCTGTAGCCATTTGGCAGTTTGATGTAATTATGAATTCCAAAAATATAATTGGATCGTGCTTGTAAACTGATCTGTTAATCTGGGTATGATTAAGTTATGATTAGGGTGTTGACTGGGCCATGTCAGTAGGGCATTGAGCCCCACCCCTTGGTGGGTGGGGAATCGAATATAAAAGGCAAGGCAAGAACAGAGTTGAAGCAGTTTTTGAGAAGGAGTTTTGATGTTGGAGTTTTGATGTTGGAGAGAAGGCCCCAGGAGAAGCGAAGCGAGCCGTTCACCTGATGGTCTACAGCTGACCTTGTGGAGGAACCAGAGGAGCTGAGCCCAGAGAGAAACGCAGCCCCGGGAAAAGAGGAACCCAAGATGCCTGAACCCTGGCAAACGTCGGCAGCTGTCTTGCTCTAACACGTGGCAATGGACTTTGGTGAGAGAAGAAATTTAACACTTTATGGCCTGGTAACTGTGGACTTCTACCCCAAATAAATACCCTTTATAAGGACCAACCCATTTTTGGTATTTCACATCAGCACCCCTTTGGCTGACTAATACACTGGCTGTCTCTAAATGCCCAGTGAGCGCTGGTTATCTATTTAGATTTATGAAAGACTTCGCCACTCAGTCTTGGGGTGTCCTCTGCTCTTGTGAAGGTCTCTCTTTTGAGTGGGAGAATGACCCACAGGGGCTGCTTAGGGCTTGTGGACAAGGAGGCTTTCCCACAGGGCCATCCTTCTCAGACATGGCTCCTTCTAGACTCATATGGAGAAGTCTTAAAAATCCTGATGCCTACGCCATACCACAGACCAATTGTAACAGTCTTTGGGGGCAGTCCTTGGAATTAGGATTTTTAAGTCTCCCTGGATGATTCTAAGGAACAGCCATGGCCGTGAGCCCAGGGGCAGGCAGGCAGACTGGGCGGCCCTGATTTTTCATTCCTGGGCAGAGTTATCTTTATTTCCCCTGGCAAACCCCTTGTGCTGGTCCTGCGTAAACCTGAGCATGACTTTCCTCTTTACCAGGCTGTAATAGCCTCATGATAATCCTTTCCCAGGCAGATGTCCAAGTTTCCTTGGGCAGAAGTTCTCTGATTTTATCCTGAGAGAAAAAGCCATCTCTGTGAGCAGGTGTGTTTGGAAGCCTGATCTTCGCTGAAACACAAGAGGAGGGTGTTCCCAGCTGTCCCAGGTGTCCTGAGTGAGTGGACCTGATGAATTCTTCACAACCCTTCCTGGTATTCTTCTACTCCGATCTTAGAATATCTGTGCGGTGGCTTTGGGAAGGCATGTTTTCCTGGGCTGTGGCTTCTGTTTTACTCATTCTGATCCCACCTGACATTTCCCCCGTCTTCTAGGAATGTTAAAACATTTCTGGCCTACTGATTGTAACCTAAAGAAAAAGTGTTACAATACTGTTCTTGTCTAATTTTGTGTGTGTGTGCGCGTCTGTGCAGGTGTGAGAGTGTATGGTGTGTGGGGGTGAGTGTGTTTGTGTGTAGGTGTGTTTGCAGTGTGTGTGTCTGTGGGTGTATTTGTGTGTGCGTGGGTGTGGGTGTGTGTGCGTGTGAGTTTGTGTGTGCGTGCACGTGAGCGGGGGTGAGTGCGTGGGGGTGAGTGGGGATGACTGCGTGTGAATAAGAGTCGAGTGACTCCAGGAACAGCGTCCTGGCGCACGTGCGGGTGCCGAGCACAAGACCTTGGGGGTTTCCCTCCACTCTGCCAGAGACCAGGCAAGAACGGAGCCAGTTAAGCGGCCCCCGTCCCGAGGTCGAGGCGATTCGGGCAGGGCTGCGAGTCGAGGAGATGCGGCAGTGGTGTCCCGGGAAGGGAAGTCCTGGGAAGCGGCTGGGTTTGGCTCCGCACACCAGGCTTTGGTTCGGGTTTTGTGATTCATCGTGCGGGCTTGGAGAAATCATTTAGCTTCCTGTGTCCCCTGTCCCAAATGCAGGGACGATAATATCGGTCCAGCGTGACCAACAGGAAGTAGTTACCACCCGTCTAACTTGCAGAGCACGGTCAAGTTTCAGGTAAATAACATTTGTTAAACACCCCACACCTTAAGCTGCTATTATTTCCATTAGGACACTGGTATGACTAAAATTATTTCATGATATTTTTTGACCTTGGGTTGTAAACAGAATTGCACAATAGCAAATGTGGGTTCTATTAGGCAGAATGATCCATTATAAACCTCTTGTCAATTCATTGGCTCAGCCCTCAACACAGAGTGTGGCATTTAGGAGGCACTCGGAAAATGCTTCTTACATTAATCAATTCAAAATAGTGACGTTAAATACAGAAAGAGATACACGCAAGTAACAGAAGACCTATTCAAGGATTTATCAGGTGCTATTCAATCTTACTTTAGGTGCTGGAGGGAATATAGAAATAGCACAAGATGTGATTCTTGCCCTACTGGAGTTTATACTCTTAATTGTGGAGAGTCACTTACACCATTAAAAAGAAAATAAAGTTACAAAGGGAGGGAAAGAGGAGGCAGCAGCCTTGCACATTATATTTTTGCTGATCCGTGCCATCTAAATGTTACTCTCACTGTTAAATCGCACATACACTAAACATGACACTGCATCTACCGCAGACTGGAGACTGGGTTAATGTCCGTAGTTTCTCGCTAAAACTTCAAAAAGGCTCATAAATCGGCCTGTGACCAGCATTAAAAATGTCTTCCTTAGGTATCCAATTCTTCATCTCAGTGACGAGTGATAAGATTCACAAACACAGCTTTAATTAGCAGCGACGTTGTGACACTCAGAAATAAGACTGTGACCTCCTCATAAAGAGCAGGTTTTTCCCGGAGGGTCAAAATTAATTAATGTCCTTACAATTTATTTAGCAGCCCATTGTCTCAGAGATGCCTAAGCAGGCTCACTGGGCTGGATCAGTGCATGGATGGTGATAGAACCAGGCTGCTTTGAAGAGGGCAATCCGTAAAAAGACACTGCCTCTGGAGGCAGGTAACATGGAGAGCTACAAACCATTCTGGTAGGGGTTATTTTTCTCTATCTGTGGACAACCTTGCTGGTAGACAATATTACATAAATAACCAGATTCAAAACTGTTCATGTGGTCTTTAATGAATTCACATACCCTATAAAAGTTCAAAAAAAAGCAAACAAGCACTCCTAATGGTCTGTAATTTTTCCACTAAAAGCAGCAATTGCTCCTTCGTGTCTGTCGTTTTGGACAGCGGATGGAAACTTTGTCATCTGTGTTGATTATTATCTTTTCCTCAGCTGAGACTAGAGTACTTTTTTCGTGATTAGCAATATTACACCAGCAGGCTTGCTCTGTAGTTTTCCATACCATCTAAGGATAAGCCAAGACTGCTGGAGGTGTTATCTAAAGAATTCACAAGCATTTATATATCTAGATGTTACTGTCTGGAACTTAGAAGCAAAAAGAGAATCAGCTTATTTCTGTAATTTCCCGAGGAAGAGAAACATTAATCCTAAGAAATTATCATGAAAGTAAAAAAAATTGTTTCATCTAAATGTATATTCATTTTTGTGATATTGATTATAGTGAAACTGTTATAAAATAATTTGAGTTTACCATTAGATAATTTCATAACTTACGTTATATCCAAAAAGTAAAATACTATGCTGTGGCTAAAATTAAATATTTCATAACATATAAATTTGTTCACTCTATATTCTAAAGTTACTAAATGGAGCAGAAATCTATTTTTCTTTGAAAACATGTGGCAGTTTGAAATTATTTTATGAATCCCAAAAAGAGCTTAGATTTGTGAACTAATCCATTCCTGAGGGTGTGAGACCTGTTTGATTGGACTACTCAGTGAGCTGTGCCGCAGGTTGAGTCTCTGCCCTCTCACCGGCAAGGATATAAGCAGAGACCCAGAGAGAGACACAAGGAAAAGGGAGCCGCCACGTTTGATGCTGCCTGGGAGAGAAAGGGCTCCAGTTTCCCCACAGCCGAGCTTCCAGGAGAGAAGCCCCCGAGGAGAGGCCCAGGGAAGGGCAGCCATATGGCCGGCAGCTCGCAGCTGAACTCAGGAAGAGAGCAGAGCAGCCAGGACAGAGGGCGGAGGCCTTAGAGACAAGCGCGGGGCCTGGCCGCCCACAGCTGGGGGAGACGGTCCACTGGGAGGGGAAGGCAGAGACTCAGCAGGCCTCGGCGGCCATCTTGCGTCACCGCGTGGCAGGCCCCCAGGCCCCCAGTGGCTGAGTCAGGTGAGAAAGCCCCTCTGATGGTGCCTTGATTTGGACATTTCACAGGCTGGGAACTGTAAGCTTTTGCTCCAGATAAATCCCCTTTATTTAAGCCAACGCATTTCTGGCACTTTGCACCGGCAGCCCTTTGGCAAACTAAAGCACATGTACATGAAGAGAGAATGGCAGGAAGCCCAGCCGCAGAGCTTGTTGATGGTTAGATCACTCGATTGGGATTACGAGAATATTTTTTTTCTGCTTATTCATATTTTCAAAATTGTAGGAAAGGATTTAAGACAATGTAAAAGTAACAAAAAATATTGAAACAACTTTAAAATTGAAAAGAAGTAGTTCAGACTTTTTAAGGAGAAAAATTTAAAAATATCCACCCCCACATTTCTAAATACACACATGTGCTACCATCATGCATGCTTGATTTTCTCTTGAGGCTCAGTTCCTGTTTTTGCTTAATTATTCCATTTTTATTTTGGATGTATTTTCCCACATTGCCCACCCAAGTAATCTGTGTTAATAAACATTTATGTGTCCTTTTAATTTTTTCTCCATGCTCATGTAGTTATTTATAGAGATATTTATGGACAGATTTATACATATGCAGAAATAAAGGGGACATCGTATTCTAGAAACACTGGATCACATTATGTAATATTTTTGCTTATTGCTTAATCCTTCAACAATATATTTTGGAAATCCCTCTAGGTCAACTCATATTGCACTAAACTCTTTCTTCTTCTTCTTTTTTAGTGGCTGCATGATATTGCATGTCATGGTTCACTCAGAGGAACCAGGCTGCCCCTCTAGGTTCTCAGCAGGAGACAATCCTGGGGGACGAATATTTGGCATTTTGTCATGACTGAGGAGAGGGGTGCTACTGGCATCTAGTGAGCAGAGGGATGCCGTTAAACATCCTACAGCACACAACACAGCCCACAGCCTTGAATTGCCAGCGTGAATGTCACCAGAGCCCAAGATGAGACCCCCAGCAGGCCCGCCCTGACCTCAGGCCTCTGGCACTGGCTGTTCCCTCTTCCTTGCCTATCCACATACCCTGCCCTCACCCCAAGAGGCTTGGCCCGTTTTGACCAGCCTGTGTACATCGCAAACACCCTCCAAGGCGCAGGCTACCCAGCGGCCTTCCTAATCCCGCTTACTCTGCTCCAGGCTTTATTTCCCACCTTCTAAGATGCCATATGATTTATTTATTCATTTATTTATTAATTAGCCTTTCCCTCCTTCTAGAACGTGACTCCATGACGGCCAGGACTTTGGTCTGTTTTATTCGCCGAGCTGTCCCCAGGACACGGAAGAGCCTCTGACACTGAATAAATGAATAAATGAAATGGACAAAGGAGCCAATAAAGAACCATATGAATGATGGGCATTCACTTAATTTCTCATTTTTCTGACTACAAACAATGCTGGAATAAATATCCGTATGTGCATCTTTATGAGCAGGTCCTTTTATCTCTATGTGGCCACAACATTTTCCAAAATGGAAGCATTTTCACAACCATACCGCATATCCTTCACCGGCACACCTGACCCTGTATCTCAGTCAGCTCCAGGTGGCTTTTTAAAATCTTTGACACTCTTTCTTTGCCAGGCAGATGCGGAACTTGTCAAGTCTTAGTTGATGCCCTCACACTTCCCCGTCACTTACCTTCTACAGCTCTGCTCCTGCACTTCAGTGAGGCTGCAATGAAATTCGCCACCAGCTCATGGCCATTGAGGCAGCAGGAGAACTTAATTGTCACCAAGTGTGTGCCTTTGCCTACTGCATGCATGCACCAAAGTGCCCAGTCCTGACCCCTCTGAAGACTCTGACTGCCTTTGATGTAGAGGAAATACAACACATGAGCTGTTCAAGCTGTCAGTTGTAGGTTTCCTCCCTGGGGCAGTTATGGGGTCTATTCCCTAATTCAGAAGTTAACCCTCTTTTCAGAAAGCCCCTTGACCTACGTCCTCTCACTTTCACTCCAGGGTTAAAGCAGGTTTCCAGCAGAGCGGAGGGCTGGCCCGGGACACTCACCTGGCGTGTGATCAGAGACTGGACTCCCCACGGCGGCGGTGGTTCCGCTGCCAATGGCCCAGTCCAAGTCGCCTTGAGGGTCTTGAGTGAGCCCGCAGGCTGAGGTCCAGGGTCCAGAGGTTGTTTCAAAGCTGCAGCTTCCTGCTGTACTTGTGTACTGGCCTAAGGAACCAGGACAAATGAACGGCAGCTCTGAAAATGTGCATCGCACTCGGTATTACCGACATCCACGACTTAGAGCTAGTATCTGTGCATGCTAATTCTCTATGAACAAATCCGCAGAACCGAAGCATGTGCACCCATCCACAATGTACCATAGCGTGTTTTAGCAAAGGGTCTAGAAGCAGTGTGTGCATATTGTCATTTATCATATTGTCATTTACCACACTGGTCTAGAAGAAGGGTATGCATGTATGACAATATGCAGTGTGTGCATATTGTCATTTATTTTGTAAATAGCTATATAAATATAACTATAAAATAGTTATACAGATTGTTTTATGGATGATAAATTTAAAAGGCCCTACACATTTAGCAATGAATGTGAAATTAAGGTAATACAGATAATACAGATAATTCAGTTAGAATAAATCAACAGCGTGGGTTGTCTGAGTGTCTCCGTTCACTCCACTGTTTGAAAAGCACAGACCATTTGGGGGCAATAGCATTCGCTTCAGGAAAGGCACCTGTGGGAGGAGAGTATCTGCCCGGGGCAAAGCCCACGGGGCGTACCATCCCTGTCCTAGCACACAGCATTTCAGAGCTAGTGGCTACATAATGGAAGAAGGGCCCTTCTGAATTAATAAATAAAATTATTCACGACGAGAAAACTTAATCTATAATAGCTGCGTGCCTACTGCCAGGTCGTCTGTGAAAACTGCCGTCGTGACACTCTGATCCCTGTACTTTCATTTTCCTTTAAAGTTGTTTTCTTTTATTTTTTCTTTTTTCTTCTTTTCAGAGTATTTATTTTTGGACTCTCACTGTAAAAACTGACTGTCGTACAGACAGAATGAATTACTGGGTGATTTAAATCAGTATGATTCAACACAGGTTGTCTTTGACTTTTCCTTTCTTTTCAGAAAGATGAACTTTCTGCTGTTTTTAACACGCCTTCTCCAGATGGTTTCTCCTTCATAACTTTCTCATGGAAACATAAAACTAATGTTGGTCTGTAGTAACTTAATCAGAAAAAAAAATGTGTTTAAATGGATGCTGAAAATAGAGCAAATTTTTTATATTTTTATGGAAATTTTCTGGATCCTTGAGAGCATTTTCATAAAATATCAGCATTTTATTTCTCAAGCATGATTGCATCTTTTCCCTGAAAATTAAAGTCATTTTCAATTGTAAACACCACTTTCATTCATTCTACATGACTTATAGCCCTTTGTTTTCATATGCCTATGATGGGTTCTGCAAGTCTCTTTTTAAATGCTTGCCACACCAGTATTATATGATATAGAATATGTTTTATATTAAGCCATAAGATATGAGTAAAAGTAGGAAATTCAGTCCTCCATGTGTTCAGCCAACACAAATGCAAACACCAGAAACTTCCCACGTACATATGAGATAGCCATGATAAACAAATCTTTAGAATGATATTACATACAGGTTCTGCCCTTCATCACTGACTCCCTGACCCACAGTTTCTGCAATAATTATTCTACACAATTTCCCATTCTCTGTGAACACCCTTGGCCATCCTGTGGCACTTTCTTTAGCATATGACTTTTACTTTAACCCAGATATGACGGTTAAATACATGTGTCAACTTGGCCAGGTTATGGTGTCCAGTTGTTTGGTGAAGAAAGCACTGGTCTGATTGTTACTGTGAAGGAGTTATGTAGATGGATTGGCATCTACAATCAGTTGATTGCATCTATGGCTGATTGAATCTACAATAAACAAAGGAGATTGCCTTCAGCAATAAGGGGAGTTGTCTCACCCAATCAGTTGGATGGCTTAAAAGCCAGAACTGAGGATTTCAGAAGTCAGAAAGGATTTCTGTCTCTATTTCAGCCAACCTGCTTCTCCTGGTGAATTCAACCTCATCTTCATTGGAGTTTCCAGCCTGTTGCCTGCTCTATGGAATTCGGACTTGCCAATCCCCACATTCACATGATCCAAGCCCTATAATAAATCTCTTAATATTTACACACACATACACACATATCTTATTGGTTCTGTTTCTCTGGAGAACTCTTACTAAGACACCATACAATCAAGAGAAATTCCTTTCTCCCAACCTCAAAATATATCACTTTCCCATTTATATTTTCTAAGACTAATCTCTGTTTATAATCTCAACTCCTAATTAAAAGTCTGCTACGAGTATTTGAAGGCATAATTTCCTTCAGTTACCAAACCGTTCTACCCCCTTGTGGCAGTTTGAGATTACTTATGAATCCCAAAAAGAGAAAGATTATGTGTGTAAGTTAATTTATTCCTTTGGGTGAGATACTATTTGATTGCATTAAATTCAGTCGAGGGACCTTTGATTAGACTACCTATTAAGATTGCTTTAGGAGTTTTGATTCAACTACATCAGAAGACCCTTGCTAGGTCTGATATAAATGGCACTCACTCAGATGCAGAAAGAGAAATCTCTGTCATTTTGATCCTGCCATTTGACAAAGGATAAGGCTCAAATGGCTGAGGAGCCAAGGAGAGGAGACATGAGCCATTCTGCTTGATAGCTTACAGCTGAAATTGAGAAGCGAGCAGGACAGCTGAGATTGATACAGGAAGCCCTAAGAGACAAGCCCTATGCCAGGCTACAGCTGAAATCAGGAACTGAGCATGAGAGAGGGAGCCCAGAGGGGAAGGCTGAAAACACGCAGTTCACAGAGATCGGCGGCCATCTTGCTTCATTACATGGCAACACCTTGGGATCAATAGCAGCTGACTTTGGTGAGAAAGCTTCTCTGCTGATGCCTTGATTTGGCCTTGGAAATGGAAGCTTTTATCCCCAAATAAATCTCCACTATAAAAGCCAACAGATTTCTGGTACTTTGCATCAGTACCCCTTTGGCAGACTAATACTCCCCTCAATCTCACATTATCTACTTTTTTCCTTCTTTATACTTTTGCAGACATACTCAGGTTGTCTCACTTAAGAAAAATCTCTTAAATTTCTCACTCTGTATATTCTCACTTCTTTTCCAAGACCTTTCAGACTTTCATGCAGACGACCTACAAGTACACAGCCACCATGAGGTACAGTGTGCTCATCTTCAAACTCTTGCTGCATTTCCACTCGGGTGTGCAACCCTCCCTGAAGCTCAGCAAGCCTGGAGGAAACCCACCTTCACCTCACCAGATGAGTTCTCCTCTGAAATTCTCAATTTCATTGCACAACCCTTTTCTCTTTTTGAAAAGAGTCAGACCTTCAGAGTTATCACGATTCTACAATCTTCATTTCCATATCCAATCTTCCACCAACACTTGTAGATTCCTCCTTGAGAATTTGTTTACTTCTGTTTCCTTCTTTGAAACTCCATAGACATCATCTTGGTTCAAGCCCACAGTTTATTTTATTTAAGTCTTCATCCTCTCGACTTTGCAAACCCAAATCACATTAATCCTATGCAAGATATTCTTCCTTCCTGAAAATATTCAGATTTTCAGGAAGTGTCACTTCCTTCCTGAAAATATTCAGTTTTTCACACTGAAAAATACTCTCCAAAATCTCTACGCTTGAATACAATAACTTTTCATTTGATGAAAACTATTTTTTAGGTTGAAATCTGCCCCATCATCAAAATTGCTCTACTCCAAACAAATCTTTCAGAAAATTCTCTCTTAAATGTAACATGCTCTTTTCAGCTTTTCTGCTTAGGATTACTCCTCTGTCTTTACGAACATTTTTCTGCCATTCATAGTTTGTTGCTGACTTGCTAAGAACAGATGAGCACTTTTGTCTGGGTGTTCTTTTATTTTCTCATATATCTGTTTCAGATGAAACAGCCCCTTCCTAGCTCCCGTGGCAACTTGTAGTTCATATAGCTAATTGTGATGTAGTGCTTTCTCTTCCCTTGCTTTCTTTAGTTTAGGCATCATCTTGGGATGCAATTCCAGAAAATAAGAGGGACTGAGAAAATGGCTTCTTAGAAAAGTTTATCTTGTTCTTAAAATGAAACAAAAAAGAAGAAAATAGTTTTTTTTTTCATTTACAACATATCATTGAAAATATATACTTCTTGGGATTGAAGAAGCTTTCTTGAGATTCTATGGGGAGCTGATCTGATATCAAGTTAGTTACCTGAAGATAACGAAGTATCTAAATAGAAGGAGTCTATATGTTTCTGTGCTTCTGGTGACAACGTTAAACTACTGAACTCACTGATTCTAGAACTGCCTTGCATCTCAGCTTCTTGCTGTTTGAAATAATATATTTTCCTATTGTCTGTATCAGTTGGAAATTAATTTGGTTCCAAGTAACTGAAAATCCGGTCATCAGAAGCTTAAACAAAAAAATAATTATTTACCAATAAACAAGAAGTTGGTGTCTTAGTTTGTCAAGGTCGCTCTAACAAATACCATAGGCTGCTTGGCTTACACAAAAGGAATTTATTGCCTCACGGTTTTGGGAGCCAAAAGTCCACAGTCGAGGCATCTGGAGGCCATGCGGTGTCCTGGTGGTGACTTGCTGGCAGTCAATCTCTGCTTCTGTCATGTGGTAGACTGTCTCCTTCTCTCCCCTTTGGTCTCCGGTGGCTTCTACTTCCATGTCCAAATTTCCTCTCTTGCCAGTCATATTGGGTTAAGGCCACCTGATTCTGTTTGGCGTCATCTTAACTAATAGGATTCAATGATTCTATTTACAAATAAGTTCATACCCACAGGACCAGGGCTGAGAACTTGGGCATGTCTTGTGAGGAGCATGATTCAGACCCCAACTGTCAGGGAGTGGGCCGTTCAGACATGGCACTGAGTTTCAGCTGTGCCCTCGGTGAAACACATACTTTCCATCTTTCCTTTCTGCCATTTTGTCACCCTCAAGGTCATAGACTCATGGTTGCAAGACAGCTCCCGCACTTCTTGGTATTGTATCTGAATTTAAGCCATAAGGAAGAAAGAAGTGGAAATCAGTGAAGAGCTAGTCTTGTGCCTTGTCTTTCTATAAGAGATACATCTCAAAATTTCAATGTACTTCTCATTGGCCAAAATCACGTTTGAGAGCCTTTGGTGGACACAAAGAATATTGGAGAAGGTGGTATGTGTAGCTGGTCATAAGATGTTAATAAAATCAAAGTTCTGTTTGTAGGGAACAAAAAGGAATGGACTCCCATGGGGTTTAAACTGGAGAATGCCGGGCTTTCTGATACAAGTACCCTAATTAACACATCTCCCTTCTCTATTCCAGTCCAGCTCAAGTCCTGTCTCTCCCTCTAGAGGCCACACCAACTTCAGGGCTCTGTGGTTGCAGCTCTTGTTCTTAGCACTTAACGACAATCGCGGTTGTTGCCACCCATCTGGGAGATCCACTGCTTCTTTATTGTGTAGAGGTGTCATGATCGTGGTTGATGCTGAATGCCTCTGATCATTTTCATGTGCTTATGTCTTACTTCTGAAATGCATTACACTCACCTAAGTGGTTCAACACACATCCACAGAATTATGGATGGTGGTACAAAGGCTTTGTAAGATTTCCTGATGAAAAAATAGGTATCAGCATTTTTAAAATGACAGTTATTTTAGAAAAAATATTTTTCAAACTGTGGTCTTTGTCAAGATCCCCAGAGTGGATTCAATGCCTTATTAATACTCTTAAATAATTGGCTTTTCCCTAGTGATATACTATTTTTTTTTTTTTACCATGCTTTATACTATTTTATTAAAAAAAAAAAAAGGAATTAGGCTTTTAAAGGTAATTTATGACTTAGTAGCTTTTCAAATTATTTCAAAATGGGTTTCTAGATACTGTCAAATATGGACATGAAGGAAAACAGACAAGAACTTTGGCAAGTAAAGTATTAGTCCATAGCAGCTTGGAAAAAGTTTACTTTTTATATATAAAGATTCTTCCATTTACATTTGTTCTTATTACACAAGAAGAACTAATATGCCAGGTAAGTAGTGATATACTATTAATCCATATAATTAAATGCACAGTGTAAGTGTAAATATAAAAATGCACTCATTAAGAGATGTTTTGATAATTGTTTTTAAGTCCTCACATGCAAATATTCACCTTATTTTGCCACACCATAGCACATAGTACAAGATGTTAAATTGTTTCTTCTCAAGTGAATAATATTAATTTTCAGTGGGCTCTTGGAATGCTGCATTGAGAAGGATCTCTGAGAATACCGGTACAGTGGAGGCAAACCATGACCAGATACAGATGCCTGTCGCAGTTGTGAGAGGCAGGAGAGAAGCTCTCAGCCACCCACTGTACACCCCCAGCCAATATGCAGTTAATACATGCTTTAGTGATAATCTCCTTCCATGAAGGAGGAGCACACATCTTCTGACTTCACTATTTCTGTGTTTTAAAATGAATTTCTCATCTATTATTAGCCAGGTCTTTTTACAACATGAGTAGTAGATCCAGAAAGAAATCTATATTTTCATCATAGCCTACAGTAATAATTTAGGCAAGAGAAATAGCTGTGTTTCTTTTCTGATAAATATTGAAGACATATATAAGTGAGAAATTCATTATGAATGACAAATTTAAAAAGAACATACAAAGTCATGAATTGGAAGAGAGCTGATATTATTAGTCCTAAAACACTGGATAAATATGTTTACATTGTTTCACTTAATTCTCACTGCACTCTGTAGGACTGGTGTGATCATATCTGCCATGTAGATTAAGAAAATGAGTCTCAGAGAATTAAAATAATTTCCCAGCAAGTGAGAGCCAAAGTCAACAAAAAGACTTCAATTTAGCAACCCCAAAGATCAACTCTTTCCTTATATTTCTCCAAGGATCATTTTGGAAAAAAAATCATAACTTATTCCATTATTCACAGATTATCTGACTCTAGGAATCTGGCTCCAATGCAGCCTATGCATCTAGAAGACTGTCAATATAAAATATTGATGAGCAAATTTCCGGAACAATAAGTCACCTGCATGCCTATGTGTACTGTGCAGCACTCTTTCTTGTTGTGAACAAAGTTTACGAGGTTTTGAGAAAATTAACTATTTCTTTTGTGAGCAGATTGCTTTTATCTTAATAAATTCAAGTATTTCTTGCAGTTATCCATCAAAGTTGAGGGCAAAACTAATGAGATCTGAGTATGTAACTGACTTCAGTTTCTGAAAATCACAACTGCTCTGTGTGTTTTCACATCAATATCTCAAATAGCTATGAGAAAAATTAAAAATCCTACAAGACAGAGAAAAACTGAGTGATGCTAAAAAGAAAATGGGCAGCATTTACACTTGAAAAACCAAAGAACGTGGTGCATCTTCCTTATGTTCAGTAAACCAAGGTGTCTATTCCATTTACATATGTGCACACGTGTGTGTTATTCTTACCTGTACTCTCCAAATATACACCGCGATGCCTTATTATTGATAGCATTCATTACACTTTAATATAACCAGGTTTTTTATTTAACAACAACTTTAAAAAAGCAAAGAACATTGTATTTTAATGTTTAATGTTTCCCCCCTTAGTAGTTTTTCAATGTTGGAAAATAAGGTTTTAAAGCTTAAAAAGATATTTTGTTTATCTATATATTCCCAGTGCTAGCATGGTTGTTCTTTACACATACTAGACTAGGAATGAAAAGAAGGACATAATATTTACATACATTTTCAATGTATGTACATCTTTAAATACACATAAATATTTCATTTCTGTGCATCTTTCCTATAGATGGTGCAATGGAAAAGAAAAGGCAAAGAGTTTGGCATTATAGACCACCTTTCCAGGTACTGTGTATTGTCTGAACTATTTAATCTTCTTGATGGTCAGTGCTATGGCTTGAATTATGACCTCATAAAGACGTGTTTGCTTACGAGATCTGCCTTCCTCCAGAACACAAATTTGCCAAGTTGCAATCAAGACAGTTTTTGATACTGAGAGTGGGGTGCTGCTACAACTACCTAGAAATGTGTAAGTGGTTTGAAATTGGGTAATAGGTAGAGCATATTTAAGATATTAGTATATTAACTAAGGAGAATTCCAAACTAAATGTGGAAAGTACAGTCTGGTTTCTCCTTGCTGCTTATACATGGGAAAGGAAAGAGGTAAAAGGAGGAAGGAACTGTTAAGCAAAAGGGAACCAGCACTTGATGATTTGGAAAATTCTCAGCCTATCCAGATAATTTGCTCTGAGACTAGGACCAGAAGTGGCCAAAACAGGAGCCTCCCTGTGTTCCCAGGAGGTTAGTCTCCAGGGAACAGGGCTCTGTGCAAGAGTGTGGCTATACAGCCATTTCCTAAAGAGACTAAGCCTATCCTTCATGGATCCAAACAACCACGTCAGAGGGAGTCAGGTTTGAAGATGAAATTATCCATGAATGAGCTGTAGAAGATACTTTTGTCTGATGGTTCAGACCCTCTTAATTGTATCAAAGATGAATAAGCTTTTTGAGAACTTTGAATCAGTAGAAACACTGCCAGCCTGAATTGAAAGGGACAGAGATGGAAAGAAATGAAGAAATAATGACTTCAAGGGCAGAACCACAGAAGCAAAGATTTGGGCTGAAGAGTTCTTGTTGGACCAAGAGATAGGGTCCCCCGTGCCAGGTTTGGAGAATGTGAGCCCACCCCCATGTTTGTCAAGGGTGAGGCCTGTGCCCTGGTTTTTGAGAGTGTGGCTGCCACCCTGGTACCCAGAGAAGGTGGTGCAGCCACTCTAGCAGGTCTGGAGGACAAAGCATCAAACCACAGGTGACACTTAAGCCTTGGAATCTGATGGAATTTGCCCTCTGTGCTTCAGAGTTGCTTGGGAGCTTTGACTCCTTTGTTCCTTCCAATTTTTCCTTTCTGAAATAGAAATGCCTATCGTATGCCTACACCACTGTTTTATTTTATTCATTCTGAACAAGATAACTTGTTCTCTACTTTTACAGGTCCCCAGATGGAAAGGAATTTTACCCCAGTATTGACCATGCCCATACCTGACTGAGATGAGCTCAGGGACTTAGACTTGCCACCAAAATGACTTAAGGCTTTGGGGAGGTTGGGATGCGGTAACTGTATTTTGCAAGTGGGAAGAACATGTCTGTTCCTGTTGCTGAAGCCAGCAGTCTGTGGAAACAGCAGCTCTGGAGAACTTAGACAGTTTTTGGATGAAGGCCAGTCCTGATCAAGTTTAGCTTCACTTAACTAAGAACATCTTCAAAGCTCCGGCTTACAAATGCTCCACATCCCGAGGACTGGGGTTGAGACATGAACATGTCTTTGAAGGGGGCATGAGTCAGTCGACAAAATTCCTTTCCTCTCCTTGAATTGGGGCTAGACTTTGCCATTTGCTTGACTGTTAGACCCAGATATTCTGACTTCTGAGGCTAAGTCGTGAGAACACTTGTTCTTCCTCCTGCGCTCCTGGAGACACACTCTGGTAGAAGCCTGCCCCACCTAGGATATCTGAATACTTGTCACCGCCATGCGATGTAAAGCCCAAGCCACAGGGATGTCCTGGAGGATGAGCCACCATGTCAACTGAGCTTGAGAGCACAGAGCCCAGTGGGCCACCACGGAAAGGAGGAAGCCGTCTGGGAAGTGATCCTCCCGTGCCCTCCATGCTGCAGGAGCTGTGAGGATCAGAGATGAACTGCCTTGCAGAGTCCTCCCTGAGTGACTGACTCCCAAAATGTCAGCCAAGTAAAATTGTTGTCTGAGGCCAATAACTTTTGGGGTATTTGTTATGCAACAAATGATAATTGTAACCAGTAGTTTGCAAGATACCAAGATTCCTCATGAATACTTATCAGTAAGATCTATAAAAAAGAAAATGCCTTAGATTTAAATATGTGTCCATATTTTTAAACTGCATACTTGGTTTTAGACATGACTTTAGAATTTTTTGAATTAAAGCTTGAATAAAAATCAATATGGCCGGGGAGCAGTGTAGCCTAGGGTTGAGCCCCTGCTTCCCATGTACAAGGTCCCGGGTTCAATCCCTGATACCACCTTAAAAAAAAAAGTTAATATGGCCTATCTAGCCCTCTTTTATCTGTGCAATGTAATTGATAAAATTATTTATTAACTGGTATTTCTCCAAAATGTTCATTTTTAGCCTCGTCTATAAAATTAACCATTTTTCAAACTGTAATGAAAAAAGAAATGAAAACCGGTGAATGAAGCTAGACTGCTAGTTCAGTTGCTAGCAACTTTACTTGTGACTCCACTCACAGTTCTGCACAATTGCATGTTGGAGACTCTTGGGCAATGTGATTTGCTATTGATATGCTGCCATTGTCAGTATGGAGGAAAAAAGGGTGAGGGCTGGCATTTGGATATCAGTACAGAAAAGCTATGGAAAAAGTGTGGGCTGCTCTATATCTACTGTACTGCGTGAACGCAGCATTTTTTCTCGGCCATTGGACTCCATCAGTGCCAATATATTCTACCAACAATGTTAAAAGCTGTGTGGAACAGGCTGCATGAGAGCAGACAGACACACTTACTGCAGAGAGCTTCATCCGAGCTGTCGGCACAATCTGCTTTGTAGTCACAAACAAGATGGGACGCAATACACTTCTTGTCATGGCACAAAAAGTCAGTGGCTTCTGGGCAAATCTCAGACATCTCTCCCACTGGGGAAAAAATAACAAAAATATTTTATCAATATTGTCATTAAATCTGAAGACTCCTTTTAGTTGTTTTCCAGGTTCCAGCCTATTCAATAAGTCAGTGATTCAACAGTTATCCAAGGCAGACTTCTAGACAACCCCTCCTCTCTTTGTCCCACCTCCAACTGTTCAGCAAATTACAAAGATTCCACTTTCTGAATATCTTTTATATTCGCCTGTGCTCATAATTCCTCAAAGACTGTCATCATTGTTATATAAGCCCACACTCCTAATCAAAGCGTGATGGTCCTCCTTGGTTGGTACCGGCTTAGATTTCCAGCCGCTCTCTTAAGCACTTGCAGTCATCTCTGTCCCATGCCTGGAGTTTCCCAACTCGCCCCTCATCCTTCACCTTTCCATGCACTCACGAATGCCACCCCCTTCCCCTGAACTGACCTTCCCCTTCCCTCTGTGGTCTGCTCTCAACGTCAAGTCTCAAGGAAACAACTTCTCCCTCTCCCCTTGTCTTGTCTTCCTCTTTGTCATCCTAGCCCAGGCTTGGATACTCCCTGCTTTATTCCCCCAAAGAAACTTTTTACTCCTAACTCAGGATGCTAACCACCACACCGGAGAGAGATTCACACGTCTGTCTGTCCCTGCAGGCTCCAAGCACCTTAGAACCAGGAGTGTGCGCTGTGTTCTCTGGGACCTAACACAGTACCGAATATACAGTTGGTGCTCAATAAATGCTGCTTATAATTGAAGGTATAGTGGTTTCATCTAAGGGAGCTCTTAAAAAAATGAATTGACATAGAATGTTCAAATAAATTCATATATTTATGTATCATTTTCATTGATATGAAGGCAAATGACAATATGACACAGCTTCTAAGTGTTTAATTAAAGATCTAAAAATATTTTTATCAATGACAACAAATTAAATAAAGCTCAGTCATCCTTTTGTTACATAGATTCCCATAGGTTCAGAGTTAGTATGCCTGATGTTGGGGTGACTTATGCAAGGTTAGGCAGCATTTCCATGAATGACAAAGGAAAATTCCATAGACTTGACTGTTAGCGCATTTCTGTAGTTTCTGGATCCTACCCTAATAAAAGAGCTAAAATGTTCAATTTCCAAAAATAATTTACAGTAAGTTAATTTAAATATGAATAATGAAGAGAGGATGTCTAAGACAACAGCAAAAATCCCAACCATATGCATCAAGAAGATGAAAAATTAAGGATCCTGTTCATGCAGTGATTTAGGAACTTTGCCACATAACTTTAATTAACACCAATGAGAATTTATAGTTAACCCAGAGAAGTATGCAGACATGCAGTTCTATGCATTTGAGACTATAATATTTTTCTATAACATAGGATACAAAGCCATATAAATCCTCCACAGGGCAAATGTGTTTTGATTTCAACCTAAATCATTGGTTCCTTACTTCTTTAGATAGGACTAAAATAGAGTACATCTTTAAATGAGACTTGTTTTACTTAGCAGTAGATTATCAAAGATGGGAAGAGAAATCAAGCCAATGCTTTGAAATGCAGTAAACTAAGTAATGACTAGATTTTACACGGTACATTAGGTGCACCAAGAAAGAAAGAACTAAAAAGAATCTTCAATTCTAAGAGAAGATCCGCCTTAAGATAAGAATATAATCAGTCATAGAGACAGTCTTTTACTAACCTGATAAAATGGAAAGGGATGTTAGTTATTGAGAGACTGACATGCACTGCTTTAGCCATATTCTCTTTCTTTATTCAGCCCAAATTGTAAAAGCAATAACTGTTACCATGGCTAATGAATGTCTGGAGCAATAGATAATCTCACATATGGTTCTTGGCATGTGTTGATGACTGAAGAATGGAAAGAACACTGGTGCTCAGGAGAGAGCTGGAGGTACTCTGACTAGCAGAATGTGTCCTATGAAAAAGAGTAGGTTAAATATTTATTTTAGCTAATAAAAAAGGTTGGCCAACTGAGACTTAGGGACCTAGAACCAAAGAATGTTAAATTGCAAGATCCTAGAAAAGAAGAAAGGCCCAGGAAAATAATATGGCCACAAGAAACGCATTTTTAATTCAGTGAAAACTTGAGGCATATATAATACTAATCCACTGTGGATTCAAACAAACCATCACAGAATTGAAAATGACAATTCAAAACTGGCTTTATTCTACTTGGAAACAATTTACAGTAAGAGAAGCCCTAGACCATATAAATATCACAATTTGTTTTAGCATAGTTTTGTACCCAGAGTTCATCATGAGCTAGATGTACTCATTCCATAGATCACATTTGTGGGCAAACACGTGCTTTATGATCTTCTCTAAGAGCTGATATTCAACATGCTTGGTTGTTTCAGACTGAAAATTTCACATGGACACATATTTACAAGACTTTCGCTTCTCAGGCAGAACATACTAAACACATGACGTAAATAGAAGCTGTGCTGAGCATATTTCCCACCTTTGAAGACCATGCCATTTAGTGGATGAATCAGCACACTCAATTTTGGGACTGATGAAAGGGAAGCAGAGTTTACAGGCTACTGTCTACACTTGGAAGAGTAAGTGAAATTCTCAATAGAGAACTTCCCAAAGAAATACGCTAGGTCAGGAAACATGTCCCAAAGGCTCCTAAACAAAGAGCATTTAGATGCACAGAAATCATGAAGAAAGTTATATTAACAAAAAGGATTCTCATTAGCAGAGGCTCAGAGAGGTTCACAGGTTACCTATGGTAAGGAAATTAATCATGCCTAAGTAGGCATGCAGTTCCACCAGGTATTGAGAACTTAGTTCTTGTGATTCTTGAAATGCAGGCTGACCTTTGATGCTGTGTGATAGGGGAATGGGAACCTCAAGTTTATATATATATATAAAAATTTAAATACATTATAGAAAATGTAGGGGTAAAAACAAACAAAAAGTAACATTATGAATGCCTCCCTCTGCGTATAAGCTCTTTTAGCATTTTTATATTTCCTTTTTAAAAAAATTTTTATGACTTTTCACATACTTATAATTAACTTCCCACATTTATTTCTGCTATTGATTTCTAATTTCATTCCATGATAGTCAGAAACATACTTTGTATGGTTTCAATCATTTAAAATTTGCTGAGGTTTGCTTAATGGCCTAGCACAGGGTGTGTAATAGAGAAGAGCTACACACCCTGCTCCTGGTGGTGGAGAGTTCTACAGACGTCCGTTAGGTCTAGTTGGTTTATGGTGTTGGTCAAGTCCCCTGTTTCCTGTTTGGTCGTTTACCTAGTTGTCATATTAGTTGTCACATCCATTATTGCTAGAGGGAAACTTAATTTTTAAACTATTGTTGTGAAATCGTCTTTTATCCCCTTTATTTCTGCCAGTTTTTGCCTCACGTATTTTAGGGCATTTTTGTTATATGCATACATGTTTATAATTCCTATATCTTACTGATGGACTGACCTTTCTACAATTTACAAATGCCTTGTTTAGCTCTAGTAAATTTTTTTGCTTTGAAGTCTATTTTATCTGATATTAGTGTAGCCTCTATAGCTTTCTTGTGGATGTTCGTGTGATATATTTTTATTTCTTTAATTTTCAATCTATTTGTATCTTTGAATCTAAACTGTATCTTCCGTAGACAACACATAGTTGGATCGTTTTTTAAAAATGTGGTCTGTTGTTTGGTTTTTCAATCCATTCACATTTAATACTATAATTGACAGTTGTTTTTATATCGGCCATTTTCGCTTTTCATCATTTTTGTTCCTTGAGTCTTCCTTTTCTACTTTATTTCACATTAAGTAAATATTTTATAGTGAAGTATTTTAATCTTTTTAATGTTTTTTCTCCATACTTTTTTGAACTGTTTCTTGTGTGATTTTTTTTGGAGTTTACTGATACATATTAACTTCTTAGAATTTATTTCAGATTTATACCAACTTAATTCCAGTAAGATGTAGAAACATTGATTTCATGTAGTGCTATTGTATCTTCTTCCTTTTTGTGCTAGTATTATTATAAATGCTATATCTACATATAATACAGTTCCATCAAAATATTGCTAGAATTACTGTTTCATACAATTTTATATCTTTTAAAGAAAGTGATAGAAGAAAGGAATATATCTTTACGGATTTTATGTTAATCTTCTTGCATACCATTTCTGGTTATCTTCATTTGTCCCTGTGGATTCACGTTGCTCTCTGGTGTCTCTGCCTTATGCCAATATAGCTTTGCTCACATACACTTCCTTTATGCTCTTATTGTCAAATACATTTCGATAAATCATAGCCCCAACAATGAAATTACATACCTATTACTCCATAGAGCCGCTTTTTATTCAATTAAGAGAAGCAAAGCAAAGAAATGCTGTTTGTGCTATGTTTTACAATTACCTTTACCGGTGTTCTTTGTTTGCAAGCCAAGCCTGCGTGGATCCAAATGACGGTCTGGGTCAGCATAATGAACTCCCGTGAATAGTTCTATCAAGGCAGGTCTGCTAGCAATTCTTTTCATTTTCATTTATCTGGGAATATCTTTACTTCACCTTCATTTTTTCATAGATAACAGATTTTATTTTTTAGAACAGTTTTAGCTTTACAAAAAAATTGAGGCTATAGTACAGAGTTCCCCTGTACCTCATACCAGGTTCCCTTACCATTTATAACTTAATTATGATAAATTTGTTATAATTACTGAGATGATATTGATACATTATTATTAAGTAAGAATTCAGTCTTCCTTAGTTTTTACCTAATGTCCTTTTTCTTTCCTGGGAGCCCGCCCAGGACACCACATTGCATTTAGTTGTCATGTCTCCTTCAGTTCCACTTGGCTTTGACGGTTTCTCCAAATTTCCTTGGTTTTTTGATGACCGTTTGGCAGGATACCCGTCTATTAGAATTTGTCTGATGTTTTCTCATGATTGGGGTAATGGGTTTGGGGGAGGAAGACAGAGTAAAATACCATTTCCATCACATCAGATCAAGGGTACATATTATCAGCATGATTTTTAACTATTGGCGCTGACCTTGACCACCTGCTTGAGGTGGTCTTTGATGGTTTTCCCCACTGTACAGTTACTCTTCAGAAAGTCGTCACTCTGTGCAGGCCACCTGAGAAGTAGTGTGTTAGGCTCCCCCTCCTTG
The DNA here is from genome assembly GCA_026826555.1 of Tolypeutes matacus. Classification (NCBI taxonomy): domain Eukaryota; kingdom Metazoa; phylum Chordata; class Mammalia; order Cingulata; family Chlamyphoridae; genus Tolypeutes; species Tolypeutes matacus. The sequence continues at coordinate 3,347,165 of JAKSZT010000049.1, read as the reverse complement.
AGGGCAGAGCATCTAACTAAATTATTTGGAAATGTTCTGCATGAGAGATTGGTCTCCTCCTCCCCATTTATTCATGTATGTTAATATGGAATCATGATACTTATTTAATACTTTGAATCATATTCCAGTACTGCTCTATTTACTTTATTGCTCAAATAGTTTCGGTGTGGGACATTGGGAGTTCTTTCAGTTGTCTCCTGTGTCCCCTGGGCATACTCCTATCAACTTTTTGGTAGCACTTCCTTATTCCTGGCACTATAAGATAACTCAGGCTCGCCTTGTTTATTTCCGGCTGTAGTCCTAGGATGAGTCATTTCTCTGAAGAGCCCTGATTCCTTCTATTGGTAATGCTATTAGAAAGCAAGGTCTGGATGCTGCGTGTGGTCTTTGCTACTGGAATATCATTGCCTCTAGGCCCTCTCAGCTGACAGAGCAGGGAGGTTGTGTGCGCATGTTAATCCATGGGTCTACACTTATCTATAAATATTTATAGAAGCAGCCATCCTGATACTCGGCAAAGCACAAGTTCATACTCATGTCTCCAGCTATAATCCATTTCCAGGTGGATCATTCCTGCCTTTCCCCCTTGCTTATCTGTAACTTCCCACTCCTGCAGTGAGAAATCTGCCTCCCACCACCACCATCATTTACTTCATTGTTCTATTCCAGTATACATGCAAAGCAGAATTAGAACTGCAAACATATACCCCCATGAGGGAAAAACATTATCAGCTAGAGCACAGTGCTTATGTGCAGATCCTTTTGCCTTTAGCCTACATCATTTTCAGCTTTTCTGAATAAGAGAGTCTTGGTTGCCAGTTGTTTTTTTAATCCCTCTTCAGTACATTGATTATGTCATTTAACCCTAACCCTTCTGGCCTCCATTGCTTCTGATGAGAAGTCAGATTTTATTGCGCTTCTCTAGTAATTGACACATTACTTTATTCTCTTGCTGCTTTCAAGATTTTCTCTTTGTCTTTAACTTACAATATTTTCAGTTTGATGTGTCTGGGCATGTATCTCTTTGTATTTATCCTACTTTGATTTTGTAGATTTTATTATATTTCTAGATTAGTATTTTTCATTAAATTTTGGCACTTTTCCTCTGTTATTTCTTCAAATATTTGTTCTGCTCCTTTCTCTGTCCTCTCCTGGTATTCCTGTCATGTGTATGTTGGCGTGCTTAATATTGTCCCACATTTCTTTGAGTATCTGTTCATTTTTCTTCATTATTTTTCTCTCTTTGTAATATTGTTTAATCTCTGTTTAACTAGATTCATTTTCACTTATTTTTCTGTTAGTTCAAATTTACTCTTGATCCTCTCTGGTGAATTTTTTGTTTCAATTATTCTATTTTTCAACATGGGAATTCCTATTGGTTTCTTTATATAAAAATTATATAAATTTCTATCACATTATTGATATTCTACATTTGAAGAAATATTATCATTATATTTTTTCTTTTCTTATTTAACCATGCTTTGTTTAGTTCTTTGAAGTCAGTTGTGATAGATTCCTTGAAGTCTTTGTCTGCTAAATCCAACATATAGATACTTTCATAAGTGGTTTCTGATGCCTTCCTTTTTTCCTGTGTGTATTAGTCAGGGTTCTTGAGTGAAACAGAATCAACAGGATGTGTGTATGTGTATGTGCATGTGCGTAAATATGAGATTTATCATAGACATTGGCTCATGTAATCATGAGAAGTCCAAATTTTGCAGGGCAGGCCAGAAGTTGGGAATGAAGATCATGAATTCCCCAGGAGAAGATGGCTGGCTGAAATCACCAGTTCTCCCTTTAAAGCCTTCAACTGCCTGGATGAGATTTCTCTCATTGCTGAAAACCATCTCTTTTGTTAACTGCAGATGTAATCAGCCACAGATGCAATCAATGAAGTGATTATTTAAATCCATGAAATACCTTCACAGTAACAATCAGACCAATGTTTGCTTGACCAAACAAATGGACACCATCACCTAGCCAAGTTGTCACATGAACTTCACCATCACACTGTGTAGGAAGTCTCATTTTTTCATTTCTTTGCATGTCTCATTGTTTTTCAATAATTGTCCATTTTATTTAAAATATTTTAGCAACTCTGGATACTGGCTACCCCCTCCCCAGAGCCTGTTGTCACTGTTTGCTTGGTGGTGAGTAACTTAGACTATTTGGTCAAGTCCCTGTGGTTGCTCTTCAGATGCAGCCTTGGACACGCTCAGTCACTCTGGGTGACAACAGTGTCGTCAGGGCTCTCCTGACTGCCTCTTTCCTACCATTTACATAAAGCCCCTGCCTCTGTCCATATCCCCCCTAGGCATCAGGCTCCACAGATTCCAAGTGCTTGTTCTATAATTTCCAACAATGTGCTAAGGGTATAAAAGTGTTCCACAGTCCAATCCAATTAGAATAGGCCCTTTGGCTGGGGTAGTTTTTGAGGTGAGTTGTGGTTTTATTTCCTAACTGCAGGGATGCTTTACTTAGCTATCTCTTTCTCTTTTCTCTCTTGCAAACTAGCTCGCTATAGGTTAGCTCCGATCATCTCAGGGAGCTATCAGCCTCCACTTAATTTTTTACCACCACAATTTCTGTTATTTCTCAGCACACTCTAAGGCTTGAATTTCCACAACCTGTGTTTCAAATAAAGCTGGTTCCCTTGGGGAGAGCTTTAGAGTTCTCTGTTTTAATGGCTCTGCTTCTCTGGGCCTCTGCTCCAGAGTGACACCCTTGTGCTACAAGCAGGGCGCTAGGTAAGGCTGATGGTATCTGGGCTTCTTGGCTTGCTTCTACCAGCATGAAACCTCCACTCTGTGAGTGAAGTTGTCTCTATACTTTTCATATTTACCATTTTATAAATTTAATGTTTGAGACTGAAGTTTCCTTCCTGTTTAACTCTATCCACAGGGGACTGGATGTAGCTCAGTGGTTGAGCACCTGCTTCCCCATGTACAAGGACCGGGGTTCAATCCCCAGTACCTCATTAAAAACAAACAAACAAACAAAAAACCTCTATCCACAAACCCTTGGCTTGGAGTGCTTTACTTGTCATTCATTTTGAAATACTTTGGGATTCCCTTTTATAAAGGTTTTTTTGAACAATCTGTACTCAGTATTTTACAAGAAGAAAATGACCTATTTTACTCCCATCCTTTTCTTCTAATATTCCTTCCTCCATCTCTGTAAGCATTTCTGCTAGGATGTGAAATACTATGATAATTTAAGAGTCATGTCATTCTTCATTGATGGAAAATGCTCAACATTATAGAAAAATGCATAATGAAAATAATGTTCTTCTTAATTATCTCTGTTCTCTAATGGAAAATATTGGATTTATTCATTTTATCCTCAATGTCTCTTAATCCCTAATTAATATTTTTTTCTTTTTTCCATGTTGAGTTGTGATGAGTAGCCTCACATTTATTTGATGGTTTAATCTCCTGCTGTGTCTCTACTCTGCTGTTTAACTTTCCCACTGATATTTAATTTCAATTGCAATTTTACTTATTCTTAGATGTTAAATTTGACTCTGTTTTATTTTAAACTCTGCCTATTAGTCTTCTTTTCACGATTTCCTGTATTTTAAGTATGGACACAAATGCAAATGGTCTCAACAGCATAAATTCACACTGACTTCAGCATTGGCCCTGAGGTTTCATTGGTCCTATAAATTATAATATTAATTTGTTCTTTGGCAATTCTTTTTCTCACATCAAATGCTATACAATGTTGGTGTGGTGCAAGTTTGGGATTTTAGTTTCATGTTGTTGGCTCTTTGTTTTTTTGTTTTTTCTTCCCAAGCCCTTGACCAGAGAGAAAATTTCTTTGAGGCTTCCCTGGATTCAGGGCAGTTTTTCTAGTTATGGAAAAGACCAGGATTTATGCAAAGAGTTCAGTTTTAGCTCTCCTGTTCTCATGTATATTTAAAATCCTCAGCCCCCTGCTACCATACACTGTATCTTGTTTCCAAAAACCATTAGGTCATGGGGAAGTCATCTTCCATGTCTGAGCTATGTTTTGATTCCCCTCTGCGTTTGGGACTGAAGGAATTCCTTTATTACGTCAAATTTCAGTTTAGAGTATTAATAAATGCTTTCTAAACTTATTTTTATTTCTTTGTAGTAATCAGATGTCACATGATTTTGTTAATTCTTCTATAGTACTTCTTATAAAAATTTAAAACAATATTTAAAAATGTAACTTCTATATATATCATGAATTCTCAAAAAGAATTAAACCCAAAAGGCCTATAAATCAGGGGTTCTTAACAAGGGGTCTGTGAGCTTGAATTGAAATTCAAAAAAAAAAAAAAAACAGTATTCTTGTGGAGACATGTTGGTGTAGGTGTGATATATTTATTAAATAATACACAGAATAGTGTGGACTTAGTAAGGGGTCTGTGGTTTTCACCTGACTGGCAAAGGGGTCCATGGAACAAAAAAGGTTAAAAACTCCTACTATAAATAAATTCTCTTGAAATAATGCTCCTTATTTAATATACACTTTATGTTAATTGCATTCTGCCCAATGCTAAATCTTTGCTCCAAAAAAAAATCCCTGAAAATCAGCATATACTACTCTCTTTTCCTTATGTTCACATAAAAGGTAACATATATATCTGAGTAGCATTCATTAAAACAAGATCTTTACCATGTATTTGTAGTATCTAGAAGAGACAACTTTTCCGCAAACATGGCTGCTTCTTACACGCTATCACATGGATTTTCCTCATTTATCTGTTTCTACTTGTTGACAAATTTATTTTTGGGTAGTTTTTTGGTAGATATGTTTCAAAAGTTGATCATTCCTGGTAAAAGTTTATCTCCTACTAGAGCTGGTAATAGAGGACACTAAATATTGATCACTAATGGGCAAAACAATTATGTGGATCAAAATAATCATTCAAACCCCAGTTCTTATGAAAGTTCTGTAACCTTAGGTACCTAACAGTTAATCGTGATCCTTTAAACGAGCATATAATCACTCAATCATACAAAGTTCTATAGGTTTATATCTAGCAATTTCCTTCCTTTAGAGTCCTTCATTCATTCATTTATCCTGGAAACGTATATTGAGTATTTGTCAGAACCATGGTGGGTACTGAGATAGCTATTACCACCAAAGGATTTTCCGACTGGCGATGAACCAGATCAGTGAGACAGGATGTTTAGGACTAGAGCTGAAGACATTCACGGTTGCATCAGAGCACAATAAAGGCAGCCCTAGCTTGTACTGGCACGTTAACGAACATTCCGTACATTTATTCACTTGATGGCGTTTCAGTGGGCCGCATGCAGGATCATCATATAACTGGTGATAAAAGCAGTACTTAACGGAAAGGAAACTGTTCTTTATGGGTTTCCTTCATAAACCCCATTCTTCTCGGTTCCTTAGCAAGCAGGTTGGGCAACACATGGCAAATAAATATGCCTGGAAGAGTCAGATTCGTTTGCAAGACGAGCAATGTTTGCATATAATTAAAGACAAATTGCCTCAGGAAAAGCATTTTGGAAAATATCATGCACCCAAACCTTTCTTCAAAGATAGACTGCTTGTTTCACTTTGTTCTCCTGTTTTAGGGAGAACTACCAGGGACAAGTCTGCAAATAAAGGAAATCTCAGAATGGCTGAAGATTTGATATCACATGAACGGTATCTTTAAATGTGCACCATGCAACACTGGCACCCTTCACATTTTCTCTTCACAGCGGCCCTTGTAATCCATCTGGTACTCAAAAGAACTGCTAGGACTCAAGGGGGTCAGTGCACATATCAGGAAATTGATAGCAACATGTCCGAAGCTGTAACCTTAGCGACCTCAATGACGGCAAAGTCCAGTTGGTGTCAAAATTATGAGAGGTGTTATCAGAGTCACTGGACCATATATTCGTGCATAGCAAGAGTTTAGGCAACTGTAAAAATGTGATTTCACTTGCGATACACAGAGGTAAAGTGCATGCCAAAAGGCATGTCTCCTAAAGAACCACTTTCATTTTTCTAAAATAAAAAGGTGACTTTATAAATTAAACAGACTTTTATCTTTATTTTTTAATACATGGACATATTTTAAATATACAATTTTTCTTTATAGGCTCCCCATATAATTTAAGGTCAATAGATTGTTGAACCCAAGGTTATATATATGTGAAATCAGAAGTTTAAAAGTTTAGACCAAAATTTTTTTCAGAAGGCCTAAAGAGAAGGAAAATGAGATATTTAAAAATAAAACAACAAAACTCAGAGCTGAAGCGGCTGAAAAAGACCATCACACACTTAGGCACGACGACACATTTCCGTGGTGTAGTGATTCAGAAGTCACTGTCTGCTCCTACACTTCGTGCTGCTCGTCCTACCCCACTAAAAACGCCCTGCTCAGACACCTGAGGACTCTTAGTTGTCATCTAAAAGGAGTGTCAACCTTTCCATCCTGGCCTTGGCTGCTGCGTCTGATATGGCGATACGCCTGCTTGTGTACCCCGCTGTCCTCCAGCCACGGAGCCTCCCCCCGCTGCTGCTCTGCCAGGACCCGCCAGCCTCCTCCTCCTCGCCTGATCCTTTCCCGTCCAGGACCTGACACGCCAGCAGGGCAGTGACCCTGACTCCCTCCCCTCGGCTTTCCCTTGGGGATCGGTGCTCTTTCATGACTGTAACTGCCATGGGGGGTTGATGACCCTGCATCTACCTGCCGACCTGTACCTCTTCTGGTTATGGACAATTGTGCTTCATTTACTGTCTACAGAGCAGGCATGTTAAACCTAACAGAAAGAGCAGACACCCTCTCCTCTGCCCCCGAGTTCGTCCTCTTCTCCTAGCCTCACGATGAGCCTCAGGGCCTCTTTCTCATCCCTCTTTGCTCTCACTTTGCCGTGATGCCCAGGTCCGTCCTCAGCCTCATGGCGTGGGTGGATGGCTGTTTACCTGGGTGCCTGCCCTTCTATTGTGCAGAGTCGTTGCTGGGCAAACAGTGAGGATGAACCTCACCCCTGGAATGTGAGGGGACGTGATGCACATTACGTCCAGGTAAGGTCACAGAAGCTTCCTCGCGTGACCCCCGTGCTCTTTCCCTTCGTGAGTGGATTGAAAGTAGGGAACTGGAAGGCCACGGGATCCCTGAATTATCTGGGAATGGGCACCCCCTACCTTTCTGATGATTGCTAAGGAGGTGCCAACTGCCACAAGTCAATGAGATTGTGACCCATTTTGGGATCTAGTTTTATAGCAGGAGCCTAACCTAAGTAATAATAAATCAGGGGACAGTGATTCTAATTCTTACAAAGAACCTATTACATGCCACATCCTCTTTAAGCACATTGCACATATTAACGCAAATTCTCAAGACAGGTCCAAGAAGTAGGTACTACAACCATTCTTATATTTCACTTATCTAAGTTCACATGGCTGCTTAATGGCAAAGCTAGTTTTCATGCTTTGATTTTATAATCTCTTAACCATTGAAGCCCATGCCACCTCTCATTTTACTTAAACGGCCGACCCTATAACACACATTAGATGTGGTTTCTTCCAAGAAGACTTCATTGACATTGCCCATCCCAGTTCTCCATCCAGCTCTCATGATGCCCTGGACAACCTCAACTATAACACATTGTGCTGAGATACAATACAATGAGACATTTTCTGTTGGATTTCTCTACTACACAGCAGGCTACCTATATATGCCTCTTCCCCCCAAAAACCTGAAGAATCCTTAGAGAAAGGAATAATATATTGATCTCTACATCTCTAACACATATCACAGAGCCCAGGACTTTTTGCATGATTCAATAATGCTTATTGAACTATATTTAAATTTGCCCAACTATCTTGGCTCTACCACTGCAATCTGGTGATTATTTAAAATATAGTATCAGTTGTAAACATGCAATAAGTACAAAGGAGTAAGAACTGCATTTAATTTATTTTAAAACAAATAGAGTAAAATCATTCCTAGCAAGTTTTCTAGTTAAGAACAATTATAAGAAAACTCTCAACCATTGAAAGCAGTTCAGAGGATAAATAGACTGTGATAATTATTAAGACTTCCTAAGATAATTTTGGAGCTACCCTATAATTGTAATTGAGATAATCTACATAAACACTGCTAATTGGGTAATTGGTTGGTTGCTATACAAAGAAGGAGATGTGTGACGATGTGATAGAGAAAGAAACACAGTCTAAGCAGAAAAGGGCCAAACAACATGCAGTGTTGAAAGAATAAATGTTCTTTTTGAGGCAGGTGAACTTGGCATGAGATAAAAACCATAAGGAAAGAAAAAAATCACCTAAGGAAATTGTAAATGTCATTTCCTTTATTAAGGATGTATATTCACATGCTAGATTCCAACTCAAACTTGAAGACTGTTCAGGACTGAATCCTGCCCTCTAGTGAAGGCATGCTCAGGTCCCAGCCCCTGGTCCTTTGGGCGTGGCCCCATTGTGAACAGGGCCTTAGAAGAAGTTATTAGTTAAGGTGAGGACCAGACTGAACGAGGATGGGCCTTAATCCAATAGGGCTGACGTCCTTAGATATAAAGGAAATTGGACAGAGAAGCCACGGGGAACAGCCAGAAGCTGGAAGTCAATGGAACCTGGAAGAGAAAGGAGAAGGTACCGCCAAGTGCGTGGCCATGTGAGAGAAAAGCCAAGGAACCCCAAAGATTTCCAGCCACCTGAAGATACTGACCCGGGGAGGAAGCCAGCCTGCCAGCCTCCAAAACCGTGAGCCAATAAATTCCCGCTGTTCAGCCAACCCACTGTATGGCATTTGTTTCAGCAGCCAGAAAACGAATACAAAGACCCATGACTAACGGTATGTGCCATGTGTTTAGACTTGACTGAAACTGTCCTACCGAGGGGAGCACACAGTTTCCTCCGTCTCCCTCTGCTGGCGGTGAGGCGTAAAGGCACACCGGCACAGTAAAATACGGACACCCCCAGTGTGTGATAGGGAATGACAAAAGGAGGCAGGTTCAATGAATTTCCACATTTGTCTCAGGCGAACACTATTCCCTTTGGCTTTGCTCAAGTGATTTCTGCACAGAATTGGTATCAAAACATCTGCTGATTTGCTCAAAATAATAATACATGCTAGTAATAATACTTAAATATGCTTGTTGGGCAATATTACACAAGAAATATTTGATTCATTCTGACCAAGTTTGAAAACAATTATTTTTTTTTTTATTTTTTATTTTTTTTAAGATTTTATTTATTTATTCATTTATCCCCCCCTTGCTGCTTGTGCTCGCTTGGTCAGCTAACCACGCCGTGCGGGCGGGCTTGCCTTCACCAGGAGGCCCCGGGAACCGAACCCGGGGCCTCCCATATGGTAAACGGGAGCCCCACTGATTGAGCCACAGCCTCTTCCCTGAAAACAATTATTTTTGCATCTTACAGACCAAGTCAGTAATTATTGAGTGCATTAATTTACATATGTACACATACGTGTACACATATTTCATTTCCAACTTCGACAGGGTGATAGAATAAACACTGAACTGAGGGCCCGACCCCCACATTTGTAAAGCATTGTGTAACCTACAGCAATCACTTAAACAACTGAATCGCTCAGGCCTTCCTGCCCAAACAGTCCATGAAGTTTTGAATATTTCCTTAAAGATGCTTTCTTAGTTAATTCATGGAAAATTCTCTGGTTGTTTTTTATTTTAATGTAATGCAAATAGATATGTTCTGGCAGCAGTTTTCTAAGAGTATCATTTTAAGCTAGCAAAAATAGAGTCCTCTTATGAGCTAAAATGTATTTTTAAAAATCCATTGTAATCGTTGCATATTAAAGGGCTAAAAAATACTTTCGTAGAATCTCAAACTGTAGGGGTCCCCACCCTGCATTTATACCTCCACTATGATGGTGAAATCAAGATTTACATAAAGCCTAAGAATTTACTATCAAAATATAGTATAAATATATAAAAATGAGATGCAAGAATAGCTGGAAAAAATCAAAACACTAAAGTTTCAGTTAAAATGCTTTAAAATAATTAGGCAAAGACATTAGGTTGATGAGGTGAAGTGTTTGGTAGTTCATGTTGAAATGTAGAGACATATTTCTGAAGTGGGCATGTCACCCAGAGAGAACCATGGATCTTTTGTTTTCAATGTGCAAGGACTGTCCACATGGATTAAAACTGTGGACATGCTGGTTATATGGAACCTGTACTGGTCTAAAGTGAACCCAAGAGGAATGTGTACTGGGTTCAGGGCAATGGCTCAGCCATACCGGCAGCTCACCTCTGCCGGGCGCAGGTACCCTGCGTGTACAAACCCCGTCTTCATCTCGGTAAGCCATCACTGGTAGTTGGAGACCGTAAAGAGCCCAGAAAATCATGTTCTGGAAACTAGTCCATTCCTGTGGGTGTGAACCTATTGTAGTTGAGGTTGGTTGACTGGATGACTTCAGTGGGGCATGACCCAGGGTGGGTCTTAATCCTCTTACTGGAGTCCTTTATAAACAGATGAGTGCAGAGAGAGGAGGTCACAGAGACAGAGGGAAAAGTTCCAGGAGTTGAGAGAGAATCCCCCAGAAGCTGAGAGAAAAAGTTCCGGAAGCCAGAAGCTGAGAGCAATGGAACCCGGGAGAGAGAAAGCCAC